>CM040482.1:12282420-12398513 GCA_022758105.1 Pangasianodon gigas
AGTCTATATATGGGCCACCTACACAAAAATGGTATATTGGTGGAGACATTTGGCTAAAGAAAGCTCTTATCTGAGTCAGAATTCTCAGTGAATTTTTTAGAACAAAATTCTTGTCAAAGTAGACAATTATCCACTAGATAATAATGGAGATGGAGGAGAGGATTTTGACATTGTCATGACCTCTGCTTTCAGCCACAGTGGAGAGATATCAAGCAAGTACTTGTCAGGAATGCCAGGAATGATGATAGGTGAGAGCCCTGGCACTTGCCTGAGATGGAAGGTCCAGGCCCCCAGTCACAGTAGGCAAATCAGCTTTGGTTATAGAGTGGCTCGTAGGCCCAAACAAACAACGGGATAATTGCATCTAACTGCCTCAAAACAGACTGCTGCCAATTATATAGGCAGATTCTGAAAACCTTGGGAGTGCAGCCATATTGAAGTAGCTTTCATCTCTGAACGCTCACAAGTCTTTCCATGAATACATGGATGACGCTTAATCCCTGCTGCCAGTGGCTCTAGAGAAATATCAGAAAGTAAAGGAGATAGTGGGTCACCCTGCAGCACAGTTCAGTGTGACTGAAAAGGACTAGACTTATCAGCATTTGTCACACTAGAAGACTTTGGGTATTAATAAAGTAGTTTCTTCATGCAATAAAGACAGCAGTCTCTCAGAATTTTCCTGCATTTAAAATGTTTCAGTTTAATTTTAAGTAAGAGGTTTCCAAACCACCTACAAAGAACGGAATTATATTCATACTTCAATATTAAGATCTTATTATAATGTAGGTAGGAGAGGGAGAATCTGTAAGCTTGTTAAAGTGTAGAAAGAGTGGAAATTCCTGAGAGGTAGATGTCCCATATCTTTTTTAAAGGGTTCAAAAGAAATTATATGGCCTTGCATGTTTCAGAATCTGAGATCTGTCCATTGAATCTCTAAGAAATTTTGCATGCATGTGTTCTTTAAATATTGGCTCTTTAAGTAAATGAGGTTTGACATGCCAGCACTAATTCCACCTGTCTAAAACACCTTTAATCATCACCTTTAAACATCTGGTCACCTGACCAGATGATCAGATATCAAGATATTGTAACATTTAGTGTCCATAATGTTGATCCGAGTTCTGAGGATGATTAAAAAATAGTCAGTGTTAGTGTAGGATTTGTGAACATAAGAATGAATGAATATGTTGTAATCTAACATCATATAGTTAAAGAACAGTGCAAATTTGGTGTAGCTACCTGTCTATATAAATACACAAAATGTGAACATGGATTACGGATGCATTCTATACCCAAGACATAGATAAAAAAATAATTAAGTGACAAAAAACAATCATTTTCCCACAATATAGTATGCATACATATTCAAAACTATTGTGTATTTTAGGGCCTGCTTAGTGTTTCCATGTCACTTCAGCTAGGCTTGTAAAAAAAAAGAAAAAAAAGTGGGCTAAAGACAAAAATATGGAACGTTTATGAATCATTGTTGATGATGAAATTTACACAAATTTCAGACCATGGTTCAGCAACCAAAATTTCTTCTGAAAGGGTCAAATCAGGTTAATAGGCAGATACAGTAGCTCATATCCTCAGGCCTTTGTGGGTTGCCAATGAGACCTTGAATCCTCCAACACCATCCTTCAGTCAGACTTCTGTTTCAATTACAAGAGCTGCTTCAGGCTCCCCCTTCCTCTCTGCCTCTGGTCGTTAAACCTGCTACTTTGGGTACTCTAGACACCACTTCTGCTTCTCTGTGTATAATCTGTCTCTCTGACTGCTTTAATAACTTAGTTTTGTTTGCTGGTTTAGTGCCTATTGTAATCCGCTGTGGGCTTATAACTGCAGTCAAATACAGAGACAACAAGCAAGTTTAAATATGATCATGTGGCATTAAATGTCAATATTACTGCTTGTGTGCAAATGTATTAGAATTAAATGTTTAAGAATTCATTTTAATAAGAATTAACCAGTAACAGAATGGCTTGAACCACAGACAGTACACAAAGTTTAGTGATTTCTGGGTACTGCTTGTGTTTATTGCTGCTTTATTCGGAATTTATTTATAGTGGTCATGCCTCTGACTTCTCTACTAAAAGAAGGTCCACGAAAATTGACCTGGATGCCTGCAGCCACTTAAGCCTTTGCTAAACTGAAGGGGGGAAAAATCAACTCATAAAATGTTATTTTCTTGAGTGACATAATATGGAGTTCAAATGAAAGTGTGTTGTCAAAAATGATACCAAGATTGCAAACATTTGTAGAAGGTTTAACAGTGACGCCATCAATATGTACTGAACATTCTGAAATTTTACAGAATAGACTTTTGGAGGAAACTAGTAAAATTACAAGTAAAAGTAAAATTTTGTCACTCTTGCTCAGTGTAAGTGTAAGTGTAATAATGTGCATTGTTCAACTCATATTCAAGCACTAAGAGGGCAATTAAAAAAAAAATAAATAAATAAAAAGTAAAACTTTTAAGTTGTGTACAGCCTTGTAAAGGTCCAGAAAATATTACTGTGATTTCACCCATCCTAAAGTATGAAAAAATATCATCAGGTTTCAGCGTTTATTAATCAGTACACAGGTCCTGCTCAGGCAGACTCATTCATTTCCTTGTTGTTGTTTTTTTTTTGTGTTTTTTTTTTAATAATTTCTCTGTACAACTGTAGAAACTTTCAGCAGTATGAAGTCCGAGTACGAAGGAGAAGAAATGATTACTGATGGTAGAGGAGATTCTATTCTGCTAAAACTTTATATCACAACACTGAAGCAGTATCTCCAGTGTGGGGCAGCAATGAACAACAAACAGACGCTGGATAATACTTTGATTCATGCATGTCCTGCTCAACAATTCAGTACTGAATTTACCTGAGTGAC
The DNA here is from genome assembly GCA_022758105.1 of Pangasianodon gigas. Taxonomy (NCBI): domain Eukaryota; kingdom Metazoa; phylum Chordata; class Actinopteri; order Siluriformes; family Pangasiidae; genus Pangasianodon; species Pangasianodon gigas. The sequence goes on from CM040482.1 coordinate 12,285,298, forward strand.
CATGCTGTATTACGTGTTTTATTATTTCCATTCCATATACTGTATGAATTACTTGTTCTGTCTAAAAAAGGGTTAATGTCTGTATTAAAGTCAGCATAAATTACAATTGGAGAATCATGAAGGTTGGAAAAATGCATAAAAAAGGACCTGTGTTTGGGCAATAGATATTTGCAGTGATTATAGCACTGTTGCTGAGCGAGATGTTTATTATAATGAATTATAATAGCAACTCTGAACATTACCCCACCCCATCAGCAGAGATCATCTCTCCAGCAGAGAAAGTCCTAGCCTTTTGCATTACTACTACTACTACTACTACTACTATGAAGAAGAAGAAGAAGAAGAAGAAGAAGAATATATTTTATTTAAATAGCACCTATGTCAAACTCAAGGCTGCTTTACAAAATCCATGAGAGAAAGAACTGAGTTGCAACAAAATAAGTGCAAAATAAATAGAACAAAATAATTAATTAGAAATTAGAAGTAAATTAGTTATTATTATTATTATTATTATTATTATTATTATATTTCAAATTAGTGAATTAGAAATAAAGCACACATGAATCAGAATTAATAGATGTGATGGAATAAGGACAAATAATTGGACAAGTATAAGTAACTATAAACAAGGCAGAGGATGTATAGTATGCCAGAACAAAACCAAAGGATATAGGAAATACATTTTATTATCAAATAACAAATAAATTTTAATATCAGTGAATGATCATTTACAGAAGATCTAAGTGTGCAGGCTGGGGTACAGTGATGAAGTGTGGCGCAAGACCAAAGAGGACTTGAAGGTTATTATAAGAATTTGGTTCTGAATATGGAAAGAGACAGGTAACCAGTGCAGTTTATATAGAACGTGAGTGAAGATCTGCAAAATTTGAAAGATATTGTAATTTAGTACAGAGTTTAGCAGGAAGACCAAAAAAAAGAGTAGTCAAGGTGGACCTTGAAGACCTTAGCAGTCTTGGAAAGTCTGCTAATATGAGGATCAAAAGTGAATGATGACTCAAAAATGATACCAAGATTACAGACAGTTTGAGAGGCTTTATTCTGGACTCCATCAAATTCAGTACATAACAAGTAATCCGGGACCAGTTAATAGAATTTCTGTTCTGTCAGTACTGAGTGTAAGGAAATTGGACCTCATTTAGATCTTAATAAATATATCAAGTCAAGTCAAGTGGAGTTTATTGTCATTTCAACCATATACAGCCAGTTAGTACATAGTGAAACGAAACAACGTTTCTCCAGGACCATGTAGCAGACCAGGATATATAGCAAGCACTGGAAAAAAAAATAAATACTGGAGTTAGATTTATTCAAGAAAAGCATGGTAACAATTTCCACACATAAAGTCTTAGGCAATTTAGCTGAGTGTACTTTAAGTAAGGTTTACATGGCACCAAGGATTATTCTCATTTTAAAAAATTTAATGTATAAGTAATTATTTTACTCAAACTTGAGTTACAGTATACAACAGAAGTGAGTATACCCCTGTGCAATGTCACTTAAATGTCAAACGATTCAAAATTGTATCACGTCTCAATAATTGCATTATTTGACAAGTAGCGTTGACAAGTAGTGTATTTATTCTTATGAACAATCAAAAACAAATACTTTAAAAAGATTATACTGAAAATACAGGCTGCAAAGTAGAAACTCAGTGCAACAAAAGTAAATACACCTGTGATCACATCACTGACACACAAGTTTAAAAAAACCTGTGATCATTGAAACAAAATTGAGTACACCCGTGATTTAATTATTAGCCTAATTGCATGAACATGGTTATAAAATGACCTGTGAACACCAGAACTTCCTCAGTTTTGGGCCTTGTGCTATCTGCATGTCTGCATCATGGCTCCACATGGCTCGACAGAGGAACTGAAAAATCTGATTGTGAGACTTCACAAAGGTGGAAAAGGATACAGGAAGGTTGGATGACTAACTAAAAAACAGTCAAAACACAGTTGCAGCAGTAATCAGGAGGTATAGAACAAGTCATAGTACCACTAATCAGAGCCGCAGTGGCCATCTTGTTAAAATGACGCTATGAACAGTGTGTTACTTGCACAATCTAGCTCTGAGAAACAGACGGGCAAGTGCTTCAGACATGGCACAGGGGTTATCAATGGAAATTAATTTTACATAATAGCAAATACAAATCTTATTCAACTTAGAAATAATGCAATTATTGTAAAGTGATACAATTTTGAATCATTTGACATTTAAGTGATATGGCACAGGGGTGTACTTCTGTTGTATGCTGTAAATTGCACAAAAAAAAACAAGTAAATCAAACGTTTGCTCCATGGTTTTAAGATAATTTTACTTATCTACTTCATGCAAGAAAGCTTTTATGAACTACATAATTCTTCACACTGTAAGAAGTACACATCTAAAAGTTATCACTTAAAGGCCACTAACACCTTAAATGGTTCCAAGCAGATGTGGATCTCCAATGAGTAAATGCACTTCCATTAGCCTTAAAAAACACTGAACCGGCAGAACCCAAAATGACTACCTGACTGACCTGCATGTACAAAACCATACAGCTGACTGAGAAAGACAAAGAGGGGGAACCAAGAAAACTTTACCGAAACACTTGACACTTTCAAAACATTTCATAAAAGAATAGCCTTAGGGCTTAAAGCCAGCACAAAACAAGAAATATTCAAACCAACCCATCCATAATGCTTAAAATTAAATCAGTTTAAAGTGCAAATGCGTATGCAAATTGAGTTTAAAACCCATAGCCCCACTTTAGTGTGCGATCGGTTCAAGTAAATGTTACTTCTTTTTTCTAGTTTTGTGAGCTCTTTCAAAATTATGTTAAATTTAACCTAGTAAGTTAGTAAAATATAGGGTTTGGGGTTTGGGTTTTAGCCATATATTTACATGAATTAATTTAGTAGAGAACTTAAAGCAATTAAGTAACTCTAATAATTTGCTAAAAATCACAGATTTGTTTTTGTTATATTTACTGAACCACTGTACTCCAAATTGTGAATGAGTGTGCATGTGTGTGTGTGTGTGTGTGTGTGTGTTTGGTGACCTGCAGTTGACTGGTGATGGACTGGCGTTCCATCCAGTCCAATCCAGTCCAACCCAGTAGCTCTCCCAAAAGTGTAGTATGACCCATATAAAGCTGGCAGTAAAACTTGCAGAACTTTTATATATATTGATTGTGTTCCCCATTGAGACAAACAAGCCTACTAAATTATTTGAAATTTTCATAGCTGTGACAGTGGCTCTAACAAATCCCATTGCAGCCTTTGTAAAAATCATAGACCTATTTTCATCCTGGATCCTTTTTTTTTTTTTTTTGCAGAGCTCACTGACCACTTCTGCAGGCTTACAGGCATTCATTTTGAGGCCAGGTTAAAAGAAGCAGATGTGTGGGCTGCTCTTAAACACACTGGCCATGTTTTGGATGTAACATATTACTGTTTTTTATAAAAAATAAAATTAAGTGTGTCTTCATAGTCGTACATGTCTGTCTTCTGGTAATTCCGTTCTCAGATTTGAGAGAGCAGATTGAGATTGCTTTCTATTTAGGGGCAGAATTGTAATTGCACATCCTGAAATAACTCCAGCAGCCTTCTTTGGATGTTTTCATGTCTCTAACATTGAATACCGAAAAGAGGCTGCTACAGTTATTGAATTATTTCAAAGGTGAGTATTTCAATGTGTTTTCAGCTAAGTATTGAAATAAAAAAGAAACAGATGGTTGGCCATGAAATGATTAAGACATAGCCTTGGCCATAAAAGACATAGCCTTTTATTCCAGCATTATAGTGCATTTTTGTATTAGCTGCAATATCTTGATTTAAGCGCTTACATATGAGTATGCAGTATGTGTAGATTTTTGACATAGAAATCTTTCCTTTTTGTGTCTGCTTCACTAAGCGTATGATGCTACAGCGAATGAGACTTGTATTGCTAACACAGGTCACAGCTGCTCCTGGCCCTTTAATGAGATAATGCCTGTAACTCTGGGTGCACTGGATATTGAAATAATACAGACAAATAGTGGGAGGCATACCACTGGTCTGCACCAGATCACTGGGTTTGTTAACACAGCCTGATCATGCACCCCAACACTACTATTGCAGGCACTGAAATAATGGAAATCTCCGGCTCAGAAACACAGAATGAAACCTATCTAGCCATAACAATGTTTCAGACACTGCAGCAGCTGCCCTTTCAGCTTCCACTCAGTAATAGAATCATGGTTACATTTGTAATCATCCATTAGTTCTTCTTCTTCTCGTGTCCAGCAGCAAAGTGATCTATATGAAGTTCATCCATAATTTTATGCAGATCTTTCCAACATCATTATATTCTGCCAAGTCTTTCATGTGGCAAGGTAATTCCAACAGAGGGCATATCAGGAGGTGGTCCATGGTCTGTTGGTCAGTCCCACATTCACAGCTGGTACCTCCAGTGAAATAGCCCCATGTAGCTCTGCTGACCTTACATCTTCCAGTACATGATCTCAGGCGATTAAGACATCGCTGCGTATCCATTAGTCATGAATTGCTTTAAGGTACATAAAATAAATTGATGCTCAGAAACACATATCAGAAGATAACAGTGTCAACAGTGCAATGCCTGGAAGATCAAGCCTTTGTCACAGCCATCTGGGAAACAGATAAGTGCTGTATGTCTTATTTGGAAAACAATAGCCTTAGACAAATGCACTCAATCTCTTTTAATGATTTGAAAACTTAATTAGTTATATGCATCTCTTTACATCAGCAACATCATCAATTTACATTTAGCTTGTTACAGGTAAGTGTAAAAGTTTGCATCCAACTTGAGTTTTGAGTTTAAAAAAATGAAAGATTTTCCATATTTTACTTCAGAACAGAATTCAATGTTCATTTTTTAAATTGCATTTTTCAATATTACGTTCATTAGGTCCAAGTCAGTAGTTATATTTATTCACAAACCCAAAAGTTTTTGTCCCTGCTGACATGCTCTAATTAATTTATGTCAATGTGCCTTATTAAGATGTGTCCAATGACTTAAACACTTAATATTAATGTTTATTAAATCTTATTTAAGGCATAAAATTTTCAAACAGGCTGAAACTCTCAAGCAGTTTAAAGTCCCATTGACTCTTGAATCAGAAAGAGAGCTATCACAAGACCTAAAACTGAAAGTACCGACCTTTTACAAAGTTGCAGAAGAATATAAAAATAAAACATAATTCAGAAATGTAAAAAAAAGACACAAAAATGAGTGATAAACAAACAGCAGGAGTCTCAAACAGTTCTTAGCAGCAGGTGGAATAAAAATCCACATGTACATCACATTAGGGATTAGCATTTAGAGTTCTTTTCATTGCCTGACATAAAAAATGTTTAGAAAAATACTGGAAATTTCTTTTAATGTTGCTGGATTTAATTGTTATAGAGGAGTTCTGGACTTGCTCCAAATGGTCATAAGGAAAGAATAAAAATGTAATTTGGAAGAATGTATATAGGTATTGTATTACATCTGTGCACATCTGGGTAGCACACCCAGTGATATTACAAACTTGTTTACCACTGGTTTAAAAAAAAAAACAGTTGCTCATTTATTGATTTATTTCATGAAAGTCATAGTAAGTCAGTAGTATCCCCACACCTGAACACGTTGGGTAATGTGATATCCTACATTAATACCACATTTATTATACCTAGCGTAGATGGGAGTAACCTACACTGACTAAAAGCATGTCTAGCCTATACAGAACACATCCTATGGTCTATGTTTATATGAAAACAACTGTGCACTTCTTTGTCAGTTCTCAAATCTTGTGCATGAAAACAGTAATTTTGCAAGAACACATGCTTCCTTTCATGAGCCTTGGCTCACGAGTTAACTACTCAATTTTTATTTTATTAGAATTCTGACGATTTGTGTTTAAATAAAAAGTAAAACAGGTTCAAATGTTGCAACATTGTTTTTACCTCCATTTTTTGATTGCAGCAATTTGCTATTATTATTATTATTATTATTATTATTATTATTATTATTGTTATTATTATTATTATTATATATAAACATTTTGTGGACATAAAAAATAAAAGGTAAGGCTAAGTGAAAAAAAAAATCATGGCCTTCTCCATGAAAAGGTGAGATTTATTCAGATCGGTGGGATCAGAATGTAGTGGCTACTCTACACACCACAGCTTTTACTCCTGCGTGTAATTGCGTACTGATAAAATAGGGCCACGTCTGTGTCTAACACAGTTAGTTGCCTTATCACGGTGCGTCATCACACCTCCTGTTGTATAGGCTGTCAACAAGAGACTTCCAGAGTGCTCTATCCTGTGCTCTTGCTTCTAGCTGGCTCCGGGTAAGGCCCATCTTCTTGACGACTGCCTGGAGGTCCCTTCGCCAGTGCTTCTCAGACAGCCTCTTTTTCTCTTCCCTTGGGAGTTCCATGTTAGGGCCTGTCTGGTGGTTTTCTTAGTGTGTGCCTGATCCATCTCCATCTTCTACTTCTGATTTCGCTTTCTGCTGGTAATTGCTGTGTCTTCTGCCACAGGTCGACACAGGTCGCTGATCTTGTGGATCTGGAGGATTCTTCTCAGACAGCCTTATCACTGTGTATGTAACTATTTTCCACAAGAAACTATGAAGTAACAAATATGGATTTATGGAGTGAATAAAAAAATAAGGTTCTGACAAAGGCACCTTCACAACATTATGCACGACGTTTGCTGCCATCTGCATGTTCCATTATCACCACTCACTTTGTGATAAATTTAACACATAACATAAAGATTGACCTTTCATGTGTGATCTTGAAAAAGTTGGAACATTGGAACAGATGTACTATATAAGATGCGTTTATTAAATATTTCTACAGCATTTTACAGAATATTACCTTTCTGTGTTTTTTGACATATAACACTGCATCCAGGCTTTACATATATATTGAGTCTCGAATATGAAGATTCAGACAAGCTACATACCAAAGTCTCAGTGCTGTGCCGCCCAGCTGGAAATCTAAATTAGCATCCCATTGAGCTCTGAATTAATTGTTTGACAGTTCCTGATTACTTTACCCTGAATCAGTGTCTGCATTTCAAGTAGTTTGTGTGTGTGCACTTTTTTAAATGTATAATAAGTAATAAATTACATATTTAATAGTGCCATCAAAGGCTTCAGCTGAAAGAGTCCATTTTTTCAATTTCACTGACTTTTCTAATGAACCCTTATTATCTACTTTATAATGTGAAGTTTTCTAATGCATCTACCTGGAGTATCTTTGCATTCAGTTCAGTATACATCACCTTCACGCTTTTCTTCTTCTATCCAAACTTCCCTTAATTATCGAATTAGATCAATTATCAGCCCCCTTCTTCTTCTTTTCATGAAAAAATTATTGACACTACTAAAGAATATTCGAAATAATTATATACAGTTGTTCATCATTTTTTGTTCATTCGTCTTCAGTAACCACTTTATCCTGGTCAGGATCAGTGTGAATTCAGACCCTATCCCTGGAACATTGGAAATGAGGTGAAAGTATGCACTGGATGCAACACCAGTCCATCTCAGAGCAGCATGCACACACACACACACACACACACACATATGCACACACTTACCAGCATATTTTTGGAGGTGGAAGGAAACCAGAGGCCAACACGTACATGTGGAGAACATTTAAAAAGCTGCACAGGCAATAACCTTTGTCCTGGGTTGAAGCAGATACCCTGGAGCTGTGACGCACAAATGCTACCCACTACACCACTATGCCACCACAATCAAACTGTCATTAGTAAAATTCTATTTGCATAAAATTGAATTGTCATCCATGAACTATTGTTGGTTTTGAATGTTTGATCCTGTTTTCCTCAACTTCACCAAGCATCATTCATTCATTCATTCATTCATCTTGAATAGTCACTTTACTTGTCAGGGAACACTGGGCCTGGAACTCTGGGCATGAGGCAGGAATAACCCTGGATGGGATCCCAGTCCATTGCAGGACACACTGGCACACTCATTCACAATTTAGTATAGCCAATTTACCTACCAGCATGTTTTTGGGAGGTGGGAAGAACTCAGAGACCCACATAGACATAAAGCAAGAACAGAGCTCAGGATCAAGCCAGCAACCCTGGAACACTAACCACTACACCGCCATGCCTCACTGGAACTGCAATTGGAATCATATGTTGTGGTCAGATGAGACCAAACTGAACATTTCGGCCATAGACTCTCTTTGAGACTGCATACAAGGAAAGCAACCATAACCACAGTAAAACGCCAGGGTAGGTCTACAGCTACAAGTTTGTCAGGTCAGTTTTGTTTCGTTTTGAGCATACTATATTGAATTGTTCTGAAAATGTTATGTCAACATCTGAAAAATGAGGTGTATATACACAGAAATTTGCAGGAGGCTGAATTTGAGTGAGAACATAATTCATTCTTACTTGCACTATATAACTTAGTGCTACGTTGCTATTTGCACTTCTGGTAAGATGCTAACTGCATTTCATTTTAAGAAACTTATCGAAAATGGAAGCTAATTTCATCAGAAAACACACACACACGCACACAATGCCCAGACTGATCACAATTTTTAGAATAAATGGCAATTTCAAAACACCAGAGGAACCCAAAAAGAAGCAAGGCCACTCATTAGGGGCATTCATAGCTCAATGCTTAAGTCATTGTTCTACTGATTAGAAGATCTTGAGTTATATTGATATCATGTGGATGTTACTTTGACACGTACCACTTACCTAAACATTGCTGCAGACCAAGTACACCCCTTCCTGGCAATGGTATTTCGTAACAGCAGTGGCCTCTTTCAGCAGGATAATGCTCCCTGCCACACTGCAAAACTTGTTCAGGAATGGTTTGAGGAACATAACAAAGAGTTCAAGGTCTTGACTTGGCCTCCAAGTTCCCCAGATCTCAATCTGATCGAGCATCTGTGGGATGTGCTGGACAAACAAGTCTGATCCATGGAGGCCCCACCTCCCAACTTACTGGACTTAAAGGATCTGTTGCTAATGTCTTGGTCCCAGACACCACAGCACACCTTCAGAGGTCATGTCGAGTCCATGCCTCGACGAGTCAGAGCTGTTTTGATGGCAGAAGGGGGGCCTACACAATATTAGGCAGGTGGTTTTAATGTTATGGCTGAGCGGTGTATCTATACAATGTCAAAATGTTCTACACAATTACCAATAATTAACTAAGAATTCTGTGAGTGAGCAGCACAAGCATATTTAAAGATTTATAGACTTATAAACTCAGCAGCCTGCAGAAGACCATTACTGCTTACTAGCATTTGGACATGTCTTATGATGGCTTGCTTGACCACACACACACACACACACACACACTTGAATGTGTATTTACATCCATGTGTGTGAATGAGAAAGAGAGTGGGAGAGAGGAGCTGCTACTCTGTGCATTAAATGAGCAATCACCCTCAAAATTTCTTTCAGCTACAGCTGCCACCCACATATTCTCTCTCTCTCTCACATACACACACACACACACAGAGTCATGTGAATAAAGAATATGTACATGCACACACACACACACGCACACATCATTCATGGGCACACATGATCTCTCTCTGACTACTTGAAAAGTTTCGGAGACAAAAAGAGGTTTTTAACACAACCTTGCTCTTATAACATAGTTAATGAAATCCATTAAACACACACTCTGCTGAGCAACAGTGATCATTGACAGTTCTCCCAAAAGGAGGCTACAGCCTCATCTGACAGACACAGCTTCATTACTCTCTCTCTCTCTCTCTCTCTCTCTCTCTCTCTCTCTCTCTCACTCAATCTCACTCACACACACATACACACACAGAAAAACATTTTTCTGCCTATCTGATCTCTCTAGCTTCCTCTAATCTCTCTTTTTATCTTTTCTTTCTCTCTGTCTCAGACAGATAGACTGACTGACAGACATACAGACAGAGACACACACACACACACACGCATAAAACATTCACCGTTCATTGGCTCTTCACCTCATCCACCTCTGCAGGGGGAAACAGTCTCTGTCTGTTACAATTCTGGTTTCCATGGCAACAACCAATCGAGAGGTGTGAGCAGTCTCTTAACGGGCCCGCCAGCAAAATATCAGGGAAAGGACACAGCATGAGCTGAAAAACGAAAGACTTGGAGAGAAAAAGGAATGCAACAGCTTAGCTAGAGGTCAAAGCTCAAAGTCAGACAGGGAGTAAAGTTGAATGTTCCAAACATGATATGGTTAAAAAAAAAAAAAAGTATTTCTTTTTATCAACTACGGTCATGTATTAAACATTCTATAAGTAATTGTCTAGGTAATCAATATTAGCTTAATTGCATCAAACATTAGCATGCACTGAGTGAAAAAAAATGGTGAGGTTTTTGCCACCTGTTTACAGATGTCATCTTCAGGCAAGCTTCAACTTTAGTAGGTGTTCAGGTAGAATTTTTAGGTAGAAATTCATCAGATTTACAGGTGAGAGGAGTACAATTTAATTGTTCAGCATTTGGATGTTAAAGCTCCTGCTCAAGCTCCACTGCTCACAAAAAAATTTAGCACCACACAGAAAACATATCACTGCAAAAACTGACATCTAACCAAGTGAAAATATGATGAATATAGTCAAATTTGTCTAGTATTTCCTATTATAAGATTACAATAAACCAAATATAAGATTATTAAACCTATTTCGAGACATTTTTGCTCATTTTAAGCTTTACATTTTCTTATTCTATTGGCAGATAATTTTGCTTCTTTCTAGAAATAAATGCTTAAAATGAGCAAAATTATCTGCCAACAGAGCTAGTTCAAGCTTAATAATCTTATATTTGGTTTATTGTAATCTTATAATAGGAAATACTAGATAAATTCGACTATATTTAAGATATTTTCACTTGCTAAGATGTCAGTTTTTGCAGTGTAGTCATTTTTCTTTGCAAGCTCCGAGCGCTGCATTGAAACTCGTTTGGTAGGCTCTGTATCTGGTTTCGCTTCTTTGGGTTTATTTACAAACCAAGATATGTGTTAGACACAGTGAGTCACATTCCCACCTCACAGCTCCATCGTCCCCAGTTTGACCATGAACACAGGTTCCTGTCTGTGCAGACTTCAGCATGTTCTCAGCATGTTTGCGTGGGTTTCTTCCGGGTTCTCCAGTTTCCTCCCACAGTCAAAATATATGCAGTTAGGCGGATTGGCTATGTTAATTTCTCTCAAGGTCTAGCAGTGGCTTGTGACCATACATATTGGTGTGGGCAGGATGACGTTAATAACGATATAGCCTCAAACAAAATTAAGTCAAGAGATTATCACACTTGACTTATGCTATAGGCTACTATATAGTGACTATTAAGAGTAACCCCATAATAGTCAGTTGCGAGTTGACAACCTAGTCATCCAGCATACCATCTAGCATCTCGATTTGAGCAGTTTTAGACATACGTTTATTCAGCCAAGTCGCACACAGAAAAGCTAATATCATTAACCAGGGTTGCCAGGTTTCAGCAAAATGTCCAGCCCAAATACATCTTACAAACCACACGAAAGACCTGAAACTTGCCCAAAAAATTCAGACATTCGAAAAGGGAGACTTTTTTTTTGTTATTTATAATGAAAAAATACTAATATAAATATAATATAATATAAATATAAAACAAGATCTTGGCAGCCACAGAGTATTTTTGAACTAGTCCATTCTGGCAACCCTGTCATTAACTGTCTGTCCGCTGCTTCTCCCCTGAGCATGGGGCAGCATGATTCCTACCCCAATAGACCTCTACTAGCACTCGCTGCAGTTCTCATTTTTGACCACTTGGTGCAATGCTAACTCTGTGGAAACCAAGTGAATGTGCTGCCCCATAATTGTGCAAAAAAAAAATGCGAGCAAATCAATGCTCGCATCAGCTTATATCTGTCAAATAAAAAAAAAAAATTTTTAATTGTTGGCATCATAATTTAAAATGTATGGAGTTGAGAATGAGTGAATGACTTTATAAAGATTAATATTTGTTGAACAGCTGATATGTGTATATGGTGGGGCTTTGCACCACCTGCTGCCACTGACTAGCTGTGAATGAGTGTGTGAGTGAGTGGGTGCCCAGTGATGGTGAATTCTCTCGCCTTGCGCTTAGTGTTCCTGAGATAGGTTCTGGATCCACAGAGACTCTGATCAGGATAAAGACATTTGTTTTTATATGATTTGTAATTCACACAAGATGCTGATGTTGTAGGTAACCACAGATAAAAAGTGCAGTGATTGTGGAACGCCTCATGCTCATGCTCATGTCTGTGTAGTTTCCCCATGTCCATATGGCTTTCCTCCAGTTTCCTACCACCTCCCAAACACATGCCAGTAGGTGGACTGGCTATTTTAATTAGCTTCTAGGTGTGAATGAATGTGTGAATGGGTGTGTGCATAGGGCCGCTGTGATGGACTGGCATCCCATCTATAAAATAAAGCTGTCACTGGGTTCTTCATTAAAGCTCAACTCTGGTATTGCACATGCTTGATGCCCTTCAGTGGGTCGATGACTCAACAACTGAACATTTGACTCATGATTCTCGTTCACCAGTCAGAATTGTGTCTCCCCACAAATGGGGCTGCTTGGCAGAGTGAACCAATTTTTATTTATAAAATTGTGTTGCCTTATAGAGTGCAGAAATTGTGGTTATGCAATATGTATCATTAGTCTAACTGGACTGTGAAATGTATATGCAGTATGTGTTACATCTAAATAAAGTGAAAGCAAGACCATGGATTTCTGTTCCTGTGAGTAGGCAGCACTGTAGATTACATACACTATTTGACCAAAAGTATGTGGACACCTGACCATCACATTCATATGTACTTGTTGAACATAGCATTCCAGATTTATTCCCCCTTTGCTGTTATAATAAGCTCCACTCTTCTGGGAAGGCTTCAGTTAGATTTTGGAGCGTGGCTGTGGGGATTTGTGTTCATTCAGCTACAAGAGCATTAGTGAGGTCAGGCGCTGATGTTGGGTGAGGAGGTCTGGGGTGCAGTCGGTGTTCCAGTTCATCCCAAAGGTGTTCAGTGGGGTTGAGGTCAGGGCTCTGTGCAGGACACTCGAGTTCTTCCACCCCAACCTTAACACACCATGTCTTCATGGAGCTCGCTTTGTGCACAGGGGCATTGTCATGCTGGAACAGATTTGGGCCTCTTAGTTCCAGTGAAGGGAAATTGTAATGCTACAGCACACAAAGACATTCTATACAATTGTGTGCTTCCAACTTTGTGGCAACAGTTTGGGGAAGAACCACATATGGGTGTGAGGGTCAGGTGTCCACACACTTTTGGCCCTATAGTGTATTAGTGCATGCCACTCAGTGGTGCATCAAGCAAGATTCATAAAGCCCATCATTAGAGGATTCACTGCAGTCAAACGGAGGGATCTGCACTTTGTAACTGTATAACAATACGCACAATGCAAACTAGGTTTCGTATCGGTGAATAATGGCAATCATTTATTGGTGTGTCAGGAAAAAGCCAGACCACATTTCCCAGCATCTCCACACATAGAACAGTAGATATTATTGGTTCTATTAGGTTTGATAGTGGTATGCTCTTGGTATTTGTAGTTAATAACAGTCACAACCAGGGACCTGTTAATATTCCACATGGAAAGAGGCAAAATATGATGAATACAATACCCGCAATATCAACTGGTAAGAAACTTGTCACTGGAAAAAGAGGATAAGCTACCAGTGCCTGTGAAATTCCATTAACATGTGTACAGGGTAATATAGAAAAATAGCACTGCCAAAAGTTTCAATTTAAGCTTCTACAAAGTTTCAATGTAATAAAAATCATACTCCTTTGATGTGCGGGAGCAAAAGCAGCACCAAGTCAATGCTGGCAGAAGGAGCAGATTCAATTCTTCCAGGAGAAAAAATCTTGTTTGTTTTTATCAGCTTATATAAACTCACACATACAATGACAAGTCTTAGTGGATGGCACCAATTATGAACAGTCAAATGGCAATATGAGTTTTCCAGGATGGTGTTATTGGTGTTATTACTACAAAGGTGAGCGTTTCGTTAGAAAGCTCATCACAAGAAATGCTGAAAAGGAATAGAGAAGATTATCAAAATTGATAATACTAGCAATAATAATAAGAGTAACAACAATTTTTTTTTAAAAAAGAGGAAAAAAAACACATTTACATTGTCATGTGCAAATCAACATAGAGCTTTTTTATATACAGTGTCCTCCATAATTATTGGCACCCTTCATAAAAATTAGCAAAATTGATTGTATAAAATAAACATTACACACAATAATCTTCCACTCAGACTCAGAGAAACTATTTATCTTTGTTCTAAGAAAAAAAATAATTCTCATTAGACGTACTTATTTTTAAATAATAGTATTTTCTCTCAGAGATATATGTGCCAAAATTATTGAGGAATATTTTATATAAATGCAAACAAATTTGACATTCTTGAAAACTTCTATTATTTTGCATTTGCACAGGAACTCTGTTGTTGCCTGGAACCTGTTTTAAACCTGCCTGTTTCCCTGGGATATAAATATGAGGTTGCACACATGTAAAATCCCTTTTTCATCCATTACCATGGGGGAAAAAAAAGACCTTTCAATACAGGAGACAGATGGTTGTTACACAAAACGATTAAAATATCATTAAACACAGCTAGGGCCATAACAAAATGTTTCACATATTTCACAAAAAGTTGAAAATTTTGCCAGGAATTGAACCACTGAGCACACAGTCTGCCCCACACAGTGAGGAAGATGGTAAAGACGGTTTAAAAAAAAAAAAAAAAAAAGCCTAAAGGTCACAGTTTGAAATGGTTTTAACACAGAAATGGTTAGAGAAAGACTAAAGCAATGTTTTGCCACGATCATCTCAGTCTCTGGATTTGAACCCTACTGAAACTGAAGAGGGAAATCCATATGTACAAACCTATGAATAGAAAGGAGCTTCAAATGTTCTGCATGGAGATGTGGACAAAGAGTCCTCTACAAGTGTCTCCAACCTTATTAGATGTTACAGGAAGAGACTCGGTGCTGTTATTGTCCTGGCAGGTCTAACAAAATTTCAATTGTACGGGTACAGATCATTTTGAAATCAGTGTTCTGTAGAAAAAAAAAATGCACTGCTTAAAAAAAAGTTGTGTCTTTAAAAAAAAAAATCAACTTTACAATGTCAACATGAGCTCAAAATGTCACATCTTGCATGTGTTATACTTTTTAGATATGATTTTTTTGCTAATTTTCTTAAAGGATGCCAATAGTTCTTGAGGGTACTGTAGCTTTATAGCAACTGTCCCAAAATTAGTTGGGCTTGTATAGAATTCTGTATATTTTATTATTATTTTATTAATTTATTTTACCTGCACCAGGACAAAATACAAAATTTAAACATTTCTTTAAAATAATGTATTTTTTAAAAATATTCTTTTATTATTATCCCATCAATTTCGTTTGCAAATTGATTCGATTCTGGGTTTCTGGCTGTAGGTACTTTTTGTGAAGCAATAGGTTTCTGTATATAACTACATTTATGCAAATTACCTCTACAATCACATATTCACATATACTGATATTTACAGACATACCTAGTGATAGAATAGTTTAATCTCATATAGGTCATTATAACTTTTATATAATAGGATATTATTTTTACAGTAGTATCAGGGTGCATTCATTTTGTTAGAATATAGTTTGGGAATTTACATAACACTTCTAATAGATTAAGATTTCTCTTACAGTTTAAACAGAGACACAGTTAGTGCAAGGAATCTGTACCAAAAGGACAACATGTGGGTATTTTTTTCCGTGCTGATCATACAATATACAAAAAAAATGAGCTACCATGCAACCCACTCACTGGCAACTAAACAACAACAAAAATTTAAACCAGAATCAATGTTTTGGAAAATCAGAAACTCAGGGAGAGTGAGAAAGAGACAGTGTGAAGGAGCAGGGAAAACTGTGCTGAAATAACTTTGATTATGTGTGTTGACTTAAAAGACATCTGGTTTGTGCACATGCAATCCAAGGTCCAGTTTGTGTATAAGTATGTGTGTTTATGTGGAATAGAAGCTTCAACAATCAAATATATACATGGAAAATCTTTTGTACATCCATTCCTCTAATGTAGTGACAGGGTGTAATGTCCAGACCTCCTGCTTTCTCCTTTTATCTGTTTGCTTTCAACTCAGGACAAAACACACAGAAATTGAAGAAAAGGAATCCAACATATAAAATTAGGTACTGTAACAAATCCATTAACATAATTTCAAAACACTTATTTTGCTGTTTACTTCAGCTTCAGCTGTTCATTGGAGTACAGCTGGCCATCATTGCTCTGATAGTTCTCTGTCCATCATGGTAGTTTAATTTCAGTTTCAGACCTTCTCGATCAGCCACACTAAGCAACCTGATTTCAAAAACATCTTCATATAGCCCTCTTTCTTCATAAGTGCCCCTACCCACCCATATGTATAAAATATAGAGGAAAAAATTAGTTCCAAAATCTCTTTGCCTGTCTGCACCTGTAAGTATAAAAATATACAATTTTCCTGCCTAAATCTTTGTGCTGTCTTATCCTCCGCTCCGTTTTCTTCTATTCTGTGTTATTGTAACTGTCCGAAGCCATGTCAAAAATATACAAGGTCTTTTTTGTCATAGAAAATATTACCAGTGTCATCTGCATAATCTTCTAAGAAAAATAACAAGAGTAAGAAATGTTCATAAAGTCTGAGCAACACTGAATATCGAGTCGACAACTTCCCCTAAAAATGTACACTAGCTTAAAATGGCAAAAGTTAGGGTTTAGCGTAGTATTACAGCCAAAAAGGATAATATGAAAGTGAACAGTGTTTCTTATAGACTTTGTGAGCATTCCCTTTGACTAGGATTACTGATCTGTAAGCAACTATTTGTTGCAGCCATGCACAATGCCACACGTTTAAAGAAACATGATTCGCAAGTGTTGTAGTGCATGTTTAGAAAAACGTCTGCTGAAAATTCTGAGTGTGGTTTGACAGCCCTGCCCTTAAACTGCCTTTTCCAAAGAGACCAAACTGCTTTTTTCAAATTCTCCTCTTCATAAGTCTCCGTGGCGATTCTCATATTTGTTGATGATGTTGCGACAGCGGCCAAGCTCTTTGCGCATATCAGCCACTTCCTGTCGGAGTGCAGCATTCTCTCGCTCGAGGAAAGCGGCACGGACGGATATCTGGTTCTCCTTGAGGCGTCGTGCGTCACGTGAGCGCTTCGCCGCCTCGTTGTTCTTTACACGTCGGCTCCAGTACTTTTCATCCTAAAGTAGGTAAAGAGTGCAGAAAAGGAAAAGGTGAAAAGAAGGGTGGGATGAGAAAAAAAGGTGAGTGGTCAGGTCCTGGTTGTAGCACTGTTTCAGGACATAATCATTAATCAAGTTGTTGCTCTTGTTCTTTTGGCTGCTCCCGTTAGGGGTCACCACAGCGGATCATCGGTCTGCATATTTGATTGGCACAGTTTTTACGCCGAATGCTCTTCCTCAACCCTCCCCAGTGGCTTGGGATGGCACTGGGAGTGCACTGTTCTGTTCCCTGGCTGGAAATCGAAATTGGGCCATGGAGGATCTTATGAAAATCTACTTTAACCACCAATAATTAACAGTGAAGGTTATGTACTCTGGGCTGAGTTGGGTTAACAGTGCTTAGCAGACATTTCAGTATTGAGCACTTCTGTTTTATCATACAGCAAACTGGTCTCTCTTTAACTGCTCTGCTTCTCCATTAATATTATCATGTTGTATTCTACTGTGCTACTTTTTTATAGGCTGGCCACCAAGTGGGTAGATTTCAGTTTGCTAACCTAACACAAATTTGCAGATTTAATGCAATTATCACAACTGGCACTATTCATGACAATCAGACTGTATATTGCTTACTTCTCATTACTAATGTGATGTTAGTGTAAACATTTTTCACTGTCTCTTGCTTTTATGCTACATGGTATTATAGCTGATGGTATTCAGTAGTTTATCCATAAAAGGCAATCTGCTTTATCAGTTCACATTTGTGATCTCCCTTTATTTTAGTCTTTATTTAGTTTATTGGGGTTTAAAGGCATTGTTTTCATTCTGACATGTTTTAAAAAGGTAGCTTAGATGTCATTGAAGAAATATCATGCCCTGGAAGCTTTAAGGACAACAGGGCAACCAGAAACTTGATTAAATCACCTGCTTAGCAGAAGTCAGAATATAGATAAACAAAAAATATAGCTCTGATACACACACACAAAGTGTTTGACAAACTACAGTGGGGTTCAAAAGTCTGAGACCAATAGTGATAATTTATAGAATTTAACACAAAGGTTTTCATTACAAGTTATATTACTGACAATAACTTGAGCGAAGAGTAGAATCTTTGAAATATTTACATGAATTTCAGAGTTTATAGTATTTGGTTTGTCCCCTTTTTGCTTTAACGTGCACTTGAGCTAACATGGACTCCACAGGTTTGTGCAAAACCTTATGATCCATTTTAGATCAAATCCATCAGCATGTCGTCTGATCACACGCTTCAGTAGAAGAGATTAGACATGAGGAAAATCTGACTTTTTGGATAAAACAGTTAACATGCTCATTATCACGTTTGCTTACATTTAAATAGGGACCTAGAAATAGTGCAAAATCTTGAATATTGAACAGTCAAGACGTTACACATTTCCTTCTTTTGTTTTAGAATTTTCAAAAAAATAAAAAAAAAAAATCCCAGATTTTCAATGTGGTCTCAGACATTTGGACCCCACTGTATACACACAGGAAAGCCACACGTACTACCTTCTGCTCGTCAGGCACCAACATTTTGCGAGCCTTCTTGATCATAGGCTGAGGCTTGAGATCCTCCTCAGAAAAGCAATGTCGCCGTGGGTCGAACGCTTCCTGGCCCGGTACGCTGGACAAGGCCAGGTCGGCAGGGTCGGGGTCAAAGTTGACCATGACATCAGCCGCAGGGGCACCAGTGCTGGGCACTGGTGGAGGGGGGCAGGAGGAGCTGGGAGATGGGTCCTGCTGCACGGCCTGTCCACCTGAGGTAGACACAGAAGCCAGTGAGGGAAAGAGAGAGTTCATTCTGAACATAGGTTGAAATTCTTTGCAGTAGGCAACATTCATGAACGCATATACTTTGGGAAGATAATTCTGTCGTCTGTCTCCCTCTGGCGGGCTCCTTTAAAGGACAACTCCATCCTGAAACACGTTAAATGTGTTCATATTGAAATACTTGTGATGTGCTAAGCAATTCTGGTGATAATCTGTCAGTCGATGCTGTATTTTTCATTATTCCGATGAGAAGTGAGTGGTTGTGTGCTGTTCTGATGTCACAGGGGGACATTACTAGCACAGCTACAATGGTGTTTAATATGAGGAAAAAAAGTTCAACGATCTCAAACATAAGGGTCAGGTTTTGCTGTTAGCGCCTAAAAACAAAAGACCAATTACTTTTCTCACTCACTTTTTTCCTGCGATGTTCAACATCATGTTAGTGAGAAATACAAAGCGGAAGTCGTGGAGGCAGCAAACACTGGACTCAAACTTCAGAATGTAATGTGACTATATGATGCAGTTTGAAGGGCAGAGATTCTGCTCAGCTAGTTAGTGATCTATGAGATGAAAAGGACGATAATGTCGTCGGCAGTATTAGCATGAAAGTTAGCGTGAAAGCCTGATCTGTTTGAGCAGGGTGTAGAAATGAGAGGTGTGAGAGCTGGACAGATTAAAGGCCGAAAGAGCTGCTGCATCTGTATGGAGCTTGGAAGCTGAGAAAAGTACGACTGTGACTGACTAAACGCTGACCTCTCTGAAAGCGTCTACTTTTCTCTGGGAATCCCAGATGATTCACCTTTAACCTAATGTACATAAATTCTGTATTTGATATTTCAATTTTTGTAATTTGTATTTAGGGTTCTGAATTTTTCAAATCTGAAACCTTAGTGTTCTGATTTTTCAAAACCTGAAATCTTGCTTCTAGCAAGTTCAAAACAAAGGAAAAAACATAGATAAAATGAAAATTCATTAAATACAGCACAGAAAAAAAAAATTATGTGAATTGTATATAATTTAATTATATAAAATCCACATTTTAAATACTTTTCTCACTTTATATACTGTATATATATACACCTTATATATATATATATATATATATATATATATATATATATATATATATATACACACACACACACATATATAAGCTTTATACATTGCTCTCTTAGGTAGAGATGAAGCAAAGGCATTACTTGCTACTGGCACCACTATCAACAGGTAGTCAAAAGGCATTGTGGGTAATGTAGGAAACTGTAGGAAATGAAGTCAGTTCAGCAATTGATTAAATAAATCTTAAATGCCAGAAGATCACATGTTATTTTAAAAGATTAGTATGAAAGTTGTTTAGAGAGAATTATTCCTCTATGTTTGGATTATACTGTGTCACACTTGCACACTGCTTTATATAAATGTTCCTGCAAAAATAAATAATTGTAAATGTACATGGTCACACTCATGCTCAGCCTGATTGCAGTCACACAATGCAGCCACCAGGGGTCAGTCATAAGCCAAGCTACAACTCCAGTACATTGCTTTCAAAGCCATGCCTTCTGCACCTCTGCTCTCAACTCCACTCAAAGGAAAAGCATCCAGTCCCTTTTCCAGCTTAGAAAGAAACTGTAGTTTATTATACTTTTATCATGATGGTAGATGCTGCATCCTTCACATAATAAAGACATACTATATATAACTAACATATATATTCCATACACAAATGTTATTAATTTTAGATCCTGTATATTGTATTAAATACAGACATGGTACAGCAGTTATTTCTGAGTCAATATTAAATTTCCGTATCACACTATGTGGTGGCACAGTGGCACAGCGGGTTGTGTTGCCACCTTACAGCTCCAGGGTTTGATCCTGGGCTTGGGTTTCTTCTGGGTTCTCCGGGTTCTGGGTTCTCCCACTGACCAAAAACATGCTGGTAGGTGGATTAGCTACTCTAAATTATTGCCCCTAGGTGTGTGTGTGTGTGTGTGTGTGTGCGCGTGTGTGCGTGTGTGTGTGCGTGCGCACGGTGCCCTGCAGCGAACTGCTATCCCATCCAGGGTGTACAGGGCCGGTTCTAGACATTTGGAGGCCCTAGGCAAATTTTATATTGGAGGCCCCCTGGCCTCCTTCCCTCCACATTTCAGAATAAATAAAAAGCACTTGAAACAAATAAAATTTCTAACCTTTTTATTTATACAAAACCTGTTATCATTACTTGAATGTGCATATTAATTAAACTTTAACTAAGGTCAACACTAAAAAAATATGAAAGGTCATCTGGACCAGCTCTTCTTCTTCTTGTTCAGTAATTTATTTACAGTAACACACTAACCCACTATTTGGGATAACAAACATTTTTGCCTACTCTATACAGTAAAAGGGGGGGTAAAATGTCATTTTTCTAGCTGGAGATGGACACAATTTCCCCCTCCTACTAAAGCAATATAGGCTAGATTGTCATATTATCTATTGCATTTATAAACCCTAAATATGCACTATAACCAAATCAACAGTGGAAGTGAAGAAGACAAACTACTAAGCAGAAAGAATAGTTAACTTCAATTGTATTTGTATGCTTAAATTGTATTTATTCAGTAAATACAACAGCACAATTTATTTGAAAACTAAAAAAAAGTATGAAGTAGGTTATTATAATAATGTAAACATCACCGGAATTTATACAGACAGGGTGTATTCCCACCTCACGCCCAGTGTTCCCAGGATCCACTGCAACCCTGACCAGGATAAAGCACTTACTGATTAATTGCCTCAACACTCGGTTGAAAAATCCAGTTTAGTCTGATTAGCTAGCAGTCGCCAAAACACAGGCCAAACTGGTCAAGCTGGTAAACCATCTTTGCCAGATAAACGGAAATGAAAGTGCTGCTAAATGGAAACAGTTTCTGAATTGGTGCTGCAACATTGCAGACAAGTTATAAGAAAATAACACAACAAAAAGAAAATTATTGGTTTAGAAACATTTATTGGTGAGTTTAGACAAGTAATAAGATGGAAAATAAATTACCAGCTACCAGAGAAGATGGTCTGTTAGCATGGTCTATGTTCTGGCAGCTGGTAGCTCAGGGGTTCTCAAACGTTTTGAGCAAATGACCCCAAATGGACATTATGAATTTTCTGCACCGCCAAGCCTTGACCAGCATACATTTTTTAAATTCCAGATTTATAACACAGAACCAAAGGAATATTCCTTGCACAGACTTACCAGTCTAGTGGGAAGTGTTGTGCTGTTATAGGAAAATCCACGCCGGGGTGGTGTGATACGACCCGACGCGAAGCAGACGAGTCTGGTTTATACTCGACGCATGATTTTGCGTGTGCGTGCAGAAGCAATGGTCACGTGAGCTGCATCGTTCACACATTCGCTGCGTATCTTATGTATATCCGCAAGATGTACGAGCAACAGTCACCAGACAATAATCACTAGTCAGAGCCAAAACATCCCAGTCTGCCAGCTTTCCAAGTCGAACTGTAAAATGTTTAGCGATTTTATGCAAAGCGATGTTAAAAACATTGATGAGCTGTGTCTCTCTTAAAACTTCCTGCCGTCGTCATGATTGTTGGCATGGGCAGTGTCTCAAATCTAAAAATCTTACATTCAAAAGTATTTATCAATCTAGAAAATCCAGAAGGCCGGTACACAAAACAGACCTTTAGGTAGGTTTCAAGGTGACATAAGAGGTTTTTTTTAATTTAAACACTAATTATAATAGGAAAACTGGTTAGTGTTGGTAGTAAATAACGGTCTAGAATAGTATGTGATTTGAGACCCAATGCTAGCTGGTCAGATCATGCTGAATTTTTCAGTAGGATATTTATCGCTGTTTACGACATTTCAAAAATACTACATCTTTTCCTACTTTAAACAAACCTCAGCAGCTTCACATTCAGGATTTAGCTTCATCATATGCCATGTGATATGACTGAGTGAGTGTGATGCATGTTTACTGGACGTCTCGCTTCTTCTTTTAGATAAACGTGACTAATAAGTTGTATAAATTTTTTTTTTTTTTTTTTTTTTTTACAATAAATAAAGTGTATTATTGCTTTGAACGCCAGTGACAGCCAGACAGCTTGGAAACTCAGACGTGTACCAGCAGAGAGCTGACGGATCGTAACAGAGAAAAGCATTTCTCCAAACAAGGCCTTGCATTTTAGCTAGCATGCTAGCATTAGCAGACTAGCTTACTACTAACTGCTAGCTTACTAAAACAGCCGACGTTAGCGAGCTAGCTAAAAGACAAGATTTGTTACAGGCCAGAGGTTTTGTTCTTTCACATAGTACTCAGTAACTGCACATGAATGTGTATAATAAAGATTTCATTCTCATAAGACGTCTGTAATGGCAGCAGATAGACTTATATCTCTCGGTTATGGATGCATCCCAAACCACATCCTATTGTACCTAGCAGTATATTGATACAACAATTCCACCTATACTGTTTAGCCATCCTATTTAGTGAGCAGAGCCAGTTTGGGATACAGCCCTGAATTCTCGTTGAATTTGTGTTACTCAGTTCTCCCAGTATTCAGATTAATCTGTGTAGAGAAGGATGCAGCGTAACCCACGGTGTAGAAGTGTTCTTCCGCAAGTAACAACATTTTTGCACCAGAGAAAGAAAAATCCTACATCTTGTAGTTTTAAGTATGAAATGTAAATATTATTGTTGTAAGGATGGTTTTTACAACGAGCATTCGAAGCCTGTGAATATTGTTCGGGCCAGCCTCAATAGTAGTTCGTTTTCTCACCAGGTAACATCACAAGAACACAGGGAATTCATACTTATGTAAAATTGTTACAGCAATTGTTACAGATATAAGAATCAAATGGCGTTTGTCAAATTTAACCGCTAATTAGTTGATTAACTAGCAAGCGATTAATAATATTCCTTTATTTGTTCTGTCTAGCTACTATAGCTACTAAACATGTTTAAGACTTTTCTAGAGGTTTTGTCCTGTACTATCTAAGTACACTGTCCCAAGCAACATGTTTTTTCATTTTTTTATCAGCTACCATTACTTAAAAAAAAGAAGAAGAAGAAGAAGATGAAGAAGGAGAAGATGAAGAAGCAAAAACAAACCAAAAAAGGCATTTGTGATACACCCACAAGTGTGCACACGTGCTAGGAAAACACACACTGATGACAATGTGAGCAACCCTTCACAGCACCTATGCATATTTGTGAAGCTGTAGTGCACAGGTTCCCAACCCTGGTCCTGGAGTATCTCCTGCCCTGCATGTTTTAGTGTTTTCCCTGCTCCCTACACACCTGATTCAACTAATACGTTAATTAACAGCCCTTCCTGAGTTGAAGTGGGTGTGTTGGAGAAGGGAAAACACAAAAATGTGCAGGACAGGGGGTACTCCAGGACCAGGGCTGAGAACCTCTGCTTTAGTGCATATACACACAATTCAAAGTGTTTTGTATATTGGACTCATTGGTCTTATATTTGTCTATATATTATATTGGTGTGCTTCAGTTTTCGGTGTCTATCATGCATCATGTGTCTGGCAGGGTCATCACACAGAAATGACAAAGATATCTCTCAAAGTCACAGCTACAAGGGATTTGCGGCTTCTCTCTCTCTCTCTCTCTGGATCTCTCTCTGTATCTCTCTCTCTCACATGCACTTTTGGCCCTCCCCCTTTTCTTGCGCCCCTCCCTTCCCCTTGCTCTCTCCCCTCATTGCTCTCTGCATCGGCACGTGATGAGTCGCCTGCACATGGCCTCAACGTGTGAGACACAGAGCAAGAGGGAGGACGAGGGAACAAGCTTCAAAAACACGCAAAGAAAACACACACTGCTAGAGTCCACCCCTCCCTTTCCCATTTCTCTCCCTCTTTCCCTTTCTGTTTCCTTGCTTATTCCTCAGCTGTTTTTCCTTTCTATAGGACCTCTGTTCCAATGGATCTTCAATTCCAGATTTATTCAAATCGACATACAGTGAAACAGAAGACAGAAAATATACAGAAGTCCAGCAGAGGGTTAACTTGTTTGCTCAAGGGCCTAACAGTGGCTCTTCAGCTATCCTGGGATTTGAATTCACAATGTTCCTGCCACTAGCACAGACCCTCAGCTACTAAGCTACAGCCACTGTCATCCTTCACCTAATACTGAGCTGCACACACATACATTCTACAACGATACTGTGATTTTGTACAATATAAACTTGAATTAACACCTAAAACAAAGTTCTGGCAACATACCAGTCAATCTAACAGTCCTCTCACCATTCACCATAATTAATTATATGTTCTGGAAGCTAATCCTTTTGAAGCATCGAAGCTCTTTCTTATATACCCCAAGGTTAAATGTGATTGTAATGTTACATCTGGTAATAACATTAGACTACTGGGCTTAAAATGCTAAACTCCTACCTTTTTTTTTTTAAAGGGAACTCTGTATTAAAAGCTGGTTTATCTCACTAGCTATTGTTTGGGTTCGATTATAGAAAAAGGAAATTGTGCAGTGTAGGTGATGCACAATATTATACTATTTATATGACTCTAGCAGCTACTGTATGTTAGTAAACTCCATTGGTCAGGCTGTGAATAACGCCAACATTGCGATCTCATTTCTTTTATATTCATTGCTTTCTGAAGCTTTATAGCCTTTGTCAAAAACCTGAGTCATAGCCAGCTTACTATGAAAGGGCCAGTTTTTTATTTTGAATACAAACAAAGAGCAAGGTTATAGCCTCCAATTAACCAAAACTGTATATTGTTACAAAGACAAGTGTGGGACAGTGATTTTATAGATGATTTAAAAACCATAATGCAAAAATAGCCATGTGAGCAGCTTTAAGATTTAGTGGACTATTTTGTAACATTTAGACTGGAATTTGAAGCAACCTCCAGTTCTAAAATTTATTGCACTGGACATGAGAACTCAACTGCCTCAGGGAAGCCAGTTTATGCCTCACTGCAACATTAACCAGTGAGCCTGTGCAGCTCGTATTCACAACAGTGCACATGCTCCTGGGGTCAGATAACAACATCCATAGGTCTACAGCATACATCCACTTCTATCTGGACAAATACACTATATGACCAAAAGTATGTGGACACCTGATCATCACACCCATAAGTCTTTTTTCACCAAACTGTTGCCACAATGTTGGAAGCACACAATTGTATTGAATGTCTTTGTATTCTGAAGCATTAAGAATTTCCCTTCACTGGAACTAAGAGGCCCAAACCTGTTCCAGCATGACAATGCCCCTGTTCACAAAGCGAGCTCCATGAAGACATGGTGTGTGAAGGTTGGAGTGGAAGAACTCGAGTGTCCTGCACAGAGCCCCGACCTCAACCCCACTGAACACCTTTGGGATGAACTGGAACACCGACTGCACCCCAGACCTCCTCACCAACATCAGCGCCTGACCTCACTAATGCTCTTGTAGCTGAATGAACACAAATCCCCACAGCCATGCTCCAAAATCTAGTGGAAAGCCTTCCCAGAAGAGTGGAGCTTATTATAACAGCAAATGGGGAATAAATCTGGAATGAGATGTTCAACAAGCACATGGGTGTGCTGGCCAGGCGTCCACAAACTTTTGGCCATATAGTGTATATCCCCTATTTTTCAGGCTATTCAATTCCACCCCTACTCCCTGCCAAAAAAAAAAAAAAAACCACTCACAGAAACATGTACTAAGACACACAGTCCTTTTAGGTATCTGTCAAAAAACACCATTCATTTCAATGAAAACAATGCATTCACAGACAGCTCGCATCAACGGCTGCCAGTGTATAAAAATTACGCTCAATCAACTCTTGAAGTGACGCTGACGATCCAGATCAAGTGCAGCTCATGGCGAGCCTCAATTCTACACAGTGTCAGTGTACGCAGCACAAAATACAAATACTTGACCTAATAACAACTTCCTCAGGCAAACACAATTACTACTTACCAGCAATGCACTTAAATGCGTTTTTGACAGACTCCAGAAACTCAATGTGAACACTCCCTAATGCTTACCGTGCAGACACTCAGGACTTGCCAGCATTCCTTGGGTTTGGACCTGTGGCACGTCTAGTCCCAGAAGGGAGGACGAGGATGACGAAGATGAGAGGGAAGAGATGGAAGAGGCTGAGGAGGAGCCGGGAGACGGTGAGGAGCTCTGGCTTGGAAGGGCTGACTGCATGCTCTGCGATGGAATGAGGGCCTGAGCACCAGAGGTACTGCCCAGTGGCATGCACCCCATGCCGTTCTCCGTCAGGAACTCCTCCAAGTCCATGAACTGCCGCTGGAATAAGCCCCCGTCACATGGTAGCGTGCGTTCCCACAGCAATGGCCCCAGGAAAGCCGTCTGGGAAGAGGTGCGCATAGAGCCACTGGCCCCAGTGCCAATTCCACCAAGTGAATCCTCATCAGAGTCCAACGGTTTGTCTTGATCTATAACAAAAACATATATATTTGGGTTGTTATATTAGGATGTCTTGCTACCATCTTCTAAGTCTTGCATCCTGCCTCTGAAGAGTTCATTGTAATAATGGTATTGAGCCTTGAAAATGTCATACACTTGCACAGGATTCCTAGTATGATATTAAAAAGCTTCAAAATCTATAACTAGAGATGCTTGTTATAAAGGGTGGATGTCACAAACCATACAAGCTGTAGGCTTGGAATCACACACTCCACAACAGCCACAACACCAGGCAGAAACCTGGTATCTGGGCTGGGGGATGAAGAAGAGGAATGACAGGAATAGTACACTGGCTACGATACCAAAATAGTGACAATCAATGAGTGAAGCGTTAAGGTGAGGTGGTCAGAGGTTGATAAAAAAGAGCTGTAGTTATTGGAGGAGGGGGACTAAAAGGAGTAGGATGAGAAGTGAGAAAAGGAGATTGCGTGGGTGTATTTGAGGGCGTTGAATAAAGGCTGAAGAGAAGAAGCTCTGCAACCAGTGCCAATATACAATCCTTCATGTGAAAATGGGAGCTATCCTTATTGACAGTCTCTTTATATAACTTCCAGATGCATTTTAAATCTGAAGAAGCACAGACATTATTTGCAAAACATCTTTGTGCAGACTCTTTTTTTTTATGATCATTATACTTTACTGACATCTTCACTACTACAGAAAGGAATGCACATGAGACCTACATATGATATGGATTATTTTTCCATAGAGGAGGCTAGCAAATGCAGAAACAAAAACAAACTGCCTTTTAATATCAAACAATAAACGTCACCTTTTAGAAACACAACTAAAACACCTTGATTCGACCCACAAAATGATTACTAATGGAATTACTGTATTTGTAGGCAAGCTGAATGGTAATTATACTGTTACTACCCATTTAGACTCCATCACTGAGGTTGTAGGCCTACCCATTAGAGAGAAAGACAGAGAGAGAGAGAGAGAGAGAGAGACTCACCGATCATCTCACAGCAGTCTTTCCCTCTGCTGTCTCCTTTAATGGGAAGCTGGAGAAGAGATTTTAGGCTGGCCACAGAGCCCAGGTGGCCATTGGGTGCTGTAGTAGCAGTAGGGCCAAACTGTGCACTACCTCCAGAGGGAAGATCTGGAGGAGGTAAAAGCTGAGAAAGAGGCCTGGACATAGCCTGACTATACTTGGCTTAGGGTTCACTTTTAAATCACAATCAACTTGAAACAAAAAATAAAAAAATAATAAAAATAACCTATAGTGAGTGAGAGATAGGAGCTGCTTCCGGATAAAGCCCTCAGCTGACCATTGATGATAAGAGGATAGGAGAGGGTTTACACCTCAAACCTCAAACCATCCAGCATCCAGAAGGCTTTCCCAAAGTGCTTTCCACTCAATCCATTTTTAAATAAAAAAAAATAATTAAAAAAAAAAAAAATCTGGACACGCATAGGATCTCTATTCAGCAGCACTGTGCTCCATCTTCCTGTTAAGTATCACTGCGTTTAAATGTTTAAACCTGGCGCCCAGGACGCTTCTGTCTCTGCTATCAGCAAAAGTTGCAGGCAGGGAATTGAAGCTGGCACTCTTGACGTGTTCGCAGGAGCTCAGTCCGCTTATTTGCTGACATTTGGCACCAGTTTGAGCTTCGGGCCCGGATGAAAATATTCCCCGAGAAAGCCAGTGAGCTGCAAGCGACAGGCGTCCATTAGATCCAGCGGTGCGACGCTGTTGAGACGCGCAGCCGCCGACAAGCCCCCGTCCTCAGAGCTCCACTACTCCAGCTGTCATGGAAGAGGCGCAGGAGCCTCCAGGAATCATCTGCTGCACCGTTTGCTTTTTATTTTAATTTCTTTTCTTTTATTTTTCTCCCCTCTTGTGTCACGCTCGCGCTCTCTTCCCTGGCGTTATTTACTCGGTGTTGTCACCCATCGCCTGCTCCGGAGTCAGTGAGACAGACGAGCGCCCGGAATCGCGGCTACGGTCAGCTGGAACGAACACGGGCGAGCTCTCGTGACGTCACCTCTCACGGGGACGGGGAAGCGCTGAGGGGCGCTGTTCATGAATAAATTATTAAAAGTGGGCGGGGCTCATGAATATTAATGACTTCTGCTTTGGCGATAGAACCCAGCTTTTTTTTTTTTTTTGGAGGCGGTCCTTTGAAGAAGCCAGACTGAAGGCTGAAGTTATATATTAATGACGGATTACTCTTGCTTGGGTTAATTTGACTGTGTCTTTGTCTGTTATGCTTTATTGAAATTCAATAAATATATTATAAAAAAAAAAAAAAAAAAAAAAAAAAAAAAAAAAAAAAAAAAAAAAAAAAAAAAAAAAAAAAAAAAAAAAAAAAAAAAAAAAAAAAAAAAAAAAAAAAAAAACCTCTTGCTTGGGTTAACCGCATTTTTCATTTCAGATCCAGGAGAAAATAATCATGGAAGTGTTATGGCAGGTTTGTGTCTGATGCTTTTTAATGAAACCAATATTTAAACCAGGTTGTTTTAGAGAAAATAGATATAGACTGTTTTAAATAGCCTATCATACATTCAAACACCACATAATAATAATAATAATAATAATAATAATAATAATCACCATCATCATCATCATCATCATCATCAAATCCTACCTATCACACATACAACACAAACATTTTGCCCACCGGTTTAAAAACTCGTGGCTCAACTCAAGCACATGGCCTGTGCACGCGCGGTTACTATCTTACCGGCAGCCTTCCTGCGATGCGATTGGACTAAAGTAGGTCACTGCTGGCCCTTCACCGCATCCCATTGGTCCAATTTAAGACACTTGCTCCTCCCCTTCTGCTCCCTCTATTGCTAGGGCCGCGTGAGATGCGAGTAAAACAGCACCGCCATACGTGAGATCCAGTGGATTAGTGCAGACAAACTCTGGAGATCAAACGGAAGTCGCATGGTTTAAACACGAAAACATCCACAGACTCATTAGGACCTAACAGGGTACCTGGCTGTGTGTGGTATTTTTCACATTGTATTATTCTTTCAACATGCAAAAACCATGTTGCTGTATTTTGCTGGACATTTTCCTTTATAAATAAGGGAGAGTGAATGGTGTGTGTGTGTGTGTGTGTGTGTGTGTGTGTGTGTGAGTCATGAAAATATTCTCTACTATGCATCTCCTATAATTTAATAACATGCACAAACCTTCCATTATACACAAATTCATTTCATTGTAAAAGATGCTTCTGTATGGATTTTTCAGCAATCTCCTGGATCAGGAAGACAGCATGAAGTGGTCACATACGGGTCTTTTACCACCACCTAGTGAACTCCTTGTGTACTGCATCTTAAGAAATGTATAACTCATTTTTAACTGGTATAACTAAAAACCTTTAGAAACCTTTGTAATGTTCTGTACTTTTTAAAAAAAGAAAACAGTTTAGACTTATGTACATCAGCAACTCCAAATGAGTTCAGACCGTTAGGGAAAAAAAAAAAAAAAATGAAGTCAGCACTGAACTCATTCCACTTTCACTGGGTTGCACGAAGCGAGAAACTCGAAGAACAGACGGCTGTGTGCCTCTGCCACGGCAACCCTGCAGGCATTCTCCTCCCCGCCTCTAATGGCGTATGGCACTGCAGAGGGCATGTGCCAGAACATGTGAGCGGGGAAACAGCTCCAGAAAGGAAAGGCAGCAGCACTGCAAGTGCCAGGTGCGCACCACCTGGTCCATTTTGAACCTTTTCTAAACTCCATCGCTCCATTTTTTTTTTTTTTTTGGCCTGGGCTTTCTTTGTCATAAGGCAGAGCTTAAAGAACAGGGTGAGGTTTTATACTTCAAAATAATATCAAACTATCTTGGGTGACTTTCAGGTTTTTTTATTGGTTTTTGGTGCGATTTACTATTTTTTGCTGTTGCAGAAAACAGAAAAACGATAGTTTAGTATTTATATGCCATATTTTAGTTTACTGAGATTACACTGGGACAGAGGAGCTAAGCAAAGTATTGAAATGTATACAATAGTGTTTGGGACCTGTGCTATAATTGTTTAGATTAGACAAGGGGGGGGGGGAAAAAAAAAAAAAAAAAAAAAAATCACATTGATACATATATTCCCCTCATCTTAAAACATACACACGCCCAACCACAAATAGTACAAATGATTAAAAAACTTGCACTCTGAAGAATAAAAAAGCAACAAAAACAATTGATACATAAAATATAATACGCATTTTACAGTACAGACTGGTTTCTCCACTCTTACTCACACCAGTCCATCACAACCAAAGATATAACACTTGTCATAGAAATACCTACAAAATTACATATTTCTTAAAAAACAGGTGACATTAAACATGGCATCTATTGAGCTATGGTGCCCCCACCCAATGCAACAATTTTCACATGATTTGAAAGTTTTGAGGCAAGAATGAGTATTAGTTTTCAATGTTAAGGTTTGAAAACCTAAGTGTCTTAGTACATTTGTCCTTAGAGAATAAAACAATTATGTTCAACAACTTCCCAACCAGCAACATTAGTCCCCGGACAAGCATTTCTATAAACACAAGACTACTGGGGGTAGGGCACAGGCCACAAGAAACAGAAAGTTACATATATTTGAAAATAAAAGACTATACTGTCCAAAATTTTAAGTAATAAGGGGAAAGTCACTTAGAGGAAAAAAAAAATATGTTACCGTTGAGATTAGTTCACTCTTACTCGTTTGCATTCATTATCGCAGCACAAAAAAAAGTTACGAAAATACGTAATGAATGTGTTTTTAGAGGATAGAGATGCTACTATAACAACAAAGGTGCTACCAAATAGTCCCATAATCTAAAATATTCTTCCCCTTTGGAGAAACCATGTTTCAGATCCATGTCCTTAATGGATGTGTGTTTTGTCTTTTCTTTTTTAGATACAGGCTTAATGTTCATGTTGTTATAAGAGGCACTCCCTTGGCTGAAACCAGAGACCATCTATATAATGAGTGTGTGTGTGACTGTAAATATGTAGTGGATTCAAAGCAGAAATTCCACTGTGCATTAGGGGTCTCTAGGGTTTTTAAAACTCATCAGTTTTGACGGTCATATTTTCTTCAGAGTGAAAAATACTTAGTGCCTGTACTCTGCAATGCCACCTGATCTTTCCATATAATACTCTCCTTTCTGAGAATAAGTCCCCTTTGGTGTTTTTCGTCCTCCACCAACTCGTCTACAGGCAAATTTATGCCTCTGTAGCAGGGCAGCATTCCAGAACCGTGAGGGGCATTGGGGGCAAGAGAAAGATCCTTGGGAAAGGTGCCGAGCCCGATGGCGAAGAGCTGAGAGGAGCCTTCGAGAACGCTTACCACAGACTATACAACGCAGGCGAGCCCGACAGCCATGTTTCCTTGGGGGGTGCCTTATCACACGGTGAACTGAATGGGTTATCCGTCGTGTAAAGGTGGTGGACGGACAGATAGGGCATGTAAAGAACCTTAAGGGAACCATCAAAGACCTCAAACCTCTCAATTTCAGCCCACCCACACGCCATGTACCAACCCCTAAATTAATCCCAATTCCTCCTGTATACTTGGCCCACTTTAACTGGGCTATCCACCTTTTCCGTTTAAGTTGCTGCTGAAGCCTGCTTTTTTTCCTCTGCAAAAATCCATGCCATCTTGTGTTCTCAAATTCACTGAATCCGCCAAACAGCTGCCCCCCACCAACGAATCTAATTTTTTTCTTTTTTTTTTTCTTTTTCTGGGCAACATCTCCATGCGCCTGCACAAGTTGATGATGTAGATGCTGGGGCTGCATTTGAAAAGAGTGCTGCTGGTGGTGGTACTGAGAAATGTGGAGTGGAGAGGATGAAATGTGGATATGAGAGGGAGCAGAATGAATGGGGTTTCCTGTAATCCCTTGATAAATCTGTTGTGCCTTCCCGCTTACAGGCTGCTGATGGGAAAGGGGCCCTATAGAGGAGTGTGAGTAGTGAGGGTGTTGAGGGTGGGACGGGGCATTGGTATTCGAACTATGAGGACCTGACTCTGGTGTGTAGAAGAGTGGGGAATAGCCAGCAGGTTGTTGAGGGTGAAGATGCTGTGTATGAGCAATGTTTGAATGTGTTTGCTGCACACCATGACTTCCATTGTCAGGAGCCAGACTAAGGAGAACATTAGTGGCAGCCTCACTTTCTGTTAAGGATGATGCATTTCCACCAGACCCACTTCCTGTTGGCTGGGTGGTTGGTCCAGCGCGTGCTAAACCATGCTGAGATAAGCGATGTCTCGTCAGACTGTTGGAGTAAGCAAAGGCTTTTCCACACACCTCACACGAAAACAGTTTCTCCCCACCATGTTCATGAATGGCTTGGTGATGAGCAGTCAAATGGAAGTGATGGCGAAATGACTTCCAGCAAATTTCACACGTATAAAGCTTAGGAGGGGGCTGGTTGGATGTGCTAGCATTGGATCCTTGAGCTTTATTTTGAGAATAAGGGTAATATGATCCAGGGGCTGTTTGACTGCCATCTTGAGGAACTGTTCCTCCTTGGTTTGCCGAAGACTTGGTTTTACTCCGTCTTGGTTTGAAATCCCCTCTGAGGTGCAGCTTTTCATGTCTTTTCAGACTTTGTGCATACCCAAAATCTTTTCCGCAAAGGGAGCATTTGTAGTTCTTCTCTCCTGAATGAACAGTCTGATGTTTAGTAAGATGGAAAGGCTCTCGAAAATCTTTGCCACAAACATCACAATGGAATGGCTTTTCTCCTGTATGAACACGCTCATGCCGGCGGAGGGTCTCGCGTCTGCCAAAGCCACGCCCACAAACAGTGCATAAATAAGGCCTTTCTGCTCCATCCCCACGAGCCCCGTTCTGGTTACTCCGCCTACGCTTTACACCCTCTCCAGAGATACCACCAGGCCTAGGTTCCCTCTTTTGTCTGGGCTTCCTTGGCCGCTTCGGTTTGGCATTAGATGTGGCATTTTGTGAATTAGGCTGCTGCTGCTGCTGCTGCTGCTGCTGCTGAGCAGGATGAGACAAAGGCATCATGGATCCATTCAAACACTCGTCATTTCCTCCATTTCCTGCAGATGTAGAAGATGGGCCACCCAGAGACCCAAAACCAAGACCCCCTAACAAACCTCCAATTATATCTCTTCGTTCCTCTCTTCCCCCACTGCTATTTATTTCAGGCAAGACAGAGGCAGCAGCAGCTGCAGCTATCGCAGACATGGCACTGCTGGTAACTTCATCTTCTGAGTCATCTAGAAGAGAAGAAAGAGGAAGATGTGGCTGCTGTTGGTGATGGTGATGCTGTTGCTGATTTGGAGGGTGTGGGTGAAGTGTTGGAGCTAGGGGGGCTTTTCTGAGGGCAGGGCCTGACATGCTGTTAGTACAAGAGCCATCTCCAGAGTATGAGGTCAGCGTACCCTGTGGTCGACGATAATCGTCAACTCTATAGGATGTTTGGTAGGGATCTCTTGAATATGCCGAATTATATTTCCCTTCTGGTTTGTCACCAGTATTTGGATTCCCTCCTCTCCCCTGTGGATACAGGCCATCACAGGACATCTCTGTCGCACCTCCCTCAGCTTTCGCGTAACCCAATTCTTTTTCATCTCCTATTTGTCCACCTTGGTATTCACTACCTTCCACCTTGTCTTCGGAACTCACTGAACTGCCATCACTGCTTCTCGAACTTGATCCCCTACCTGGTTTGCCACATGAGCCAGAGGCAGCATGGTTAAGCAAAGAGGTACTCTCTCTAAAGCAGCGATCACAAGCTGGACAGCGGTAAGGTTTATCCTCATGAATTTTCTCATGTCGAGTAAGAGATTCACGCCGGTTAAAAGATCTCTCACAGGTAGAGCAAGCATATGGTCGCGCACCAGAATGTATAACACCATGCTGAAGGAGATGCCCTCGTTTCTTGAAACCTTTCCCACATTCACTGCAACAGTATGTCTTATCTGGACTTGGACATGAAGAGGAAGGGTCTGGATTGGACTGATTTGGTTCATGTTGATGATGGGCATTTTGCTGAGATATGCCATCTTGTGTTGAGTGAGGGAGACTTGTGTCTGTCTGATGTTGATGCACCGTATTTGGAGTTGTGTTAACACTGCTATTGGGAC
The DNA here is from genome assembly GCA_022758105.1 of Pangasianodon gigas. NCBI lineage: Eukaryota > Metazoa > Chordata > Actinopteri > Siluriformes > Pangasiidae > Pangasianodon > Pangasianodon gigas. The sequence goes on from CM040482.1 coordinate 12,320,910, forward strand.
CATTACCCCCTTCTGCGTGGCTACGTATGTGTCTACGGAGACTAGGGAGGTGTGTGAATGATTTGCCACACTCGCCACAGTGATAAGGCTCAGGCTGAGTAACAGTGGGAGTCATTGCGGACTGATTATCAGATTTTGGTATCTGTGAAACATTTGTTACCAACACAGAGGCAGAATTTGAGGAGGGGGCAGAGGAAGAGACAGTTGAAGAAGAGGAGGAGGACGGTGTTGAAGAGGAGAGGATTGAGGAGGGGTCACTACCAAGACCTCTCATGCCAACCCCTGCACCTCCTCCAACAAGGCCAGAAGACCCATCATGGCCATGTGCCCCAGAGCTGCTATGGCAATTAGTACTGCTACTACTACCACTACTGCCATCGGTTTTCCTCTGGGGCAGGTATCCGGCCATTGCTTTCTTTCTCCTGCTGCCACTACCTCCGCTTCCTCCAGCCACAGATGTACCATCCCCTTTCCCATCATCCTTTGGGGCAGAGAGATGAAGTGGAAGTGGGAGAGGAAGACCAGCTTCCTGTTGCATTAGGGAAGCTAGTTGATTGGAGGAAAGAACAGGGATGCCTTGAAAATCAAACCCACTGAGTGGCGATGGTTGAGGGGCAGGATGAAGAGGGTGATGTGGGTGGGCATGGCTGTGTGGGTGAGACAATGCATGTGGTGGTAGCTGCTGCTGTTGCTGCTGAGGCTGAGGGGTTGGGTGGCCATGTGTGTGAGAGGGGTGAAGTGCTGGGGGAGGAGCTAGACCTGTGTTTGAGTCTGTAAGACCAAGATGATTATGGGGACCCTGCTGAACTAGGAACTGCTCAAGGCTAGCATTGGTAGGCATTCCAGAAAGGAAGTATTGGTTGGCTGCAAGCATGCAACTAAATTGCTGGTGTAAACTACGTGCCTCAGACTGAGCCCCAACCAGTCCAGCTACTGTACTGCTGCTGGTAGCAGGGTTATTGGAGGTGGTGGTCGAACTGGAAGGAGAAGGTGATGAAGAAGATGGTCCAGGCGATGGTTGAGGCACAGAAAGACCAGGGTGCAGGGGTGGTGGTGGTGGTGGGGGAGCAGATGTTACAACTCCTCCAATCACTCCAGAACCACCAGTACTACTACCTCCTGCAAAATCAAACCGTCCCATCCCTGAGTGAAGTTGCTCCTGTGCTAGAGCAGCCTCTGCAGGGTGAAAAGGACGCAAAAATTGTGGGTATCCAGAAGCTGAACTGCCAGTGCTGCTCATCTTGCTAGATTTGCGAGAACTTTGTGAGGAAGAAGACTGCGTTTGCTGGGGGATGGGTGGAGGTGGTGCACTCATTTTGGCAAAAATCGACGAGGAATCAGAAAATGCATTACTTCTAGATCCTTGAAGGGAACCTAGGCCAAGCCCAGAGAGGAGAGCTCCAGAGGCCTCACCCTGTTGTTGCTGCTGCTGAAGCTGTTGCTGGTGTTGAAGTTGCTGTTGGTGCTGCAGCTGTCGTTCAAAACCTAGGCCTTTGAACTGATGAGCCTGATGCCCACTAAGCATTTCTAAAATGTCCATAGGGTACTTTCCAAACTGGAACATTTCCCTCACTGTTGAGGGACACTCCTCTGGTTCCTTCTCGTTCCCTTGTTGCTGCAGTAAAAAGAACACAACTACTTAATTAAATGATATGCAAAAAATGATGGTGCCATTTAGTGCCACTGATATTTAACTCAAATTCACAAAACTCTACTTCTATTGATGTGCACACTAAGCCATTTAAAACAGTCGTTTACTTTCATCAGGGCATTTATATGTATAACAGTATAAATTTAATTTAGAACTTGCTGCTCATAGTAATCTGAAATCTTACCGGTGAGGGAATGTTCTCTTACTTATTTATCTCACAGGCATTTAAAGAAATGGTCCCCATTTGTGTGTTCCTTATTAAATGCTGTCCTTGCAGTTCAGTTCAAATCACAGTGAAAAAGCAAAAGACGCAATGCCAGAACATCCACTGAATGGGATGAAGTCCCAAGTTGGAAGACCAAGAACACAGCAGCGATATGATCCAGTAGTTCTTGCCTCTGTCTGCCGTCAGCAACCTCATTCTAATAATAAAAAAAAAAAAAAAAAGGGAAAACAATGAAGATCAATATACATAATTCTGATTATATAAATTATAAAGATGTATTCAGTAAGTCCACAGATTCATGACTGACTCATGATTTTGGGGGGGGGGGTTATTAATGTTATCTTGTGACTGACCAACATGACTCTTCGGAAGCCCAATACAAGTAATGATTTTAATAATTAAAAGAAATCTACCCCCCTTAATTATAAGACTATCATGAGCACCAACTATGCAAACTCCAGTTATTTAAAAAAAAAAAAAAAAAAAACTGCCCCATGTGTTCACAGATGCACTATATGGCCAAAAGTTTATAGACACTTGACCATCACATTCATATGTGCCTGTGGAAAATCCCATTCCAGATTTATTCCCCCTTTGCTGTTACAATAACCTCCACTCTTCTGGGAAGGCTTTCCACTAGATGTTGGAGCGTGGCTGTGGGGATTTGTGTTCATTCAGCTACAAGAGCATTAGTGAGGTCAGGCGCTGATGTTGGGTGAGGAGGTCTGGGGTGCAGTTGGTGTTCCAGTTCATCCCAAAGGTGTTCAGTGGGGTTGAGGTCAGGGCTCTGTGCAGGACACTCGAGTTCTTCCACTCCAACCTTCACACACCATGTCTTCATGGAGCTCGCTTTGTGCACAGGGGCATTGTCATGCTGGAACAGGTTTGGGCCTCTTAGTTCCAGTGAAGGGAAATTGTAAAGCTACAGCACACAAAGACATTATAGACAGTTGTGTGCTTCCAATTTTGTGGCAATAGTTTGGGGAAGAAGCACATATGGGTGTGATGGTCAGGTGTCCACAAACTTTTGGCCATATTGCGTGTAATGTCCATAAAGGTTCTATGCATGGTGAACTTCTGAATTTTTGCCTTTCACTAGTATAAATTTTTTTTATAACCAAACTGTAAGTTGACATTATAGGTTTAAATGTCTTTCACTGACATGTTGGTCTATTTTTAACTCATTCCTATATGCTCACAATGCCATACAACTACCCCCTGACAGCGGCACCAAAGCCCTCTCTACCCACAGGGACCAGAGCAGCAGCGATTTTAATCCTTTTAATCTGTCCAGCTCTCTCACCTCCTCATCTGTACACTATGGAAAACAGACATAGGGTTCCAAAGCTTCACCGTTCATGCTAATACCACCATGGCTGATCAAAGCCATTGTGTGCTGGTCATGTCTTAGATAGCTAACTAGCCTAGAGTTGGTTGTCAGCCACGCCTCCTAAGTCAACGCACGTGTGTCATACATCATGTTTGTTGTCCCTGCTACTTCTACGTTGAATTTCAAAATTACAATTTCCAGGGAGAATCTCAAATTCAGGACACAACTAGGTGGTGTTGTACATTTCCGGTAGACATGCATCTTAAAAACCACATCTGTGTAACGAGGCTCGATATGTCTAAAGTACTTTGCCCATGATCGTCAAAAAAAAAAAAAAAGTTTGGCGGCCAAATTCAGCCCATCCCTAGATTTATCATTAATATGATGTTGAAAATGGTGAGCGAGAAAATTCATTTCTGCTTGAGTGACTCACCAGAATCACTATGCACATCACACATACATCAATATAACCATATTTAATGCTTCGGGGTGGACGTTGCCTTTTGTGAGCACTGGGTCCATAAGTCTAAAATTACTAAAATTACTAAAATTACTAAAATTAAAATACACTACTATAAATAAAACTCACTAAAAAGTGTACTGGGAAATGCATCCTATTCAGTGTTAATGTACTCAGAAACAGCTCAGAAAATAATCCATCAATAGCCCTTTATATATGTTTTATATCTGCAGTAGTGTCATTGGGCAATGTTTCATGAAAAGAAAAAAAAAAATCTCAATATAAAAGATATTAGAAACACAAGCACTGTTAGGAGCTTCTATGATAAATGTCATACTTCAGACATAGTGAGGTATAAGGCATGTTGAAATAAGCTGTAAGGTTAACACCAGTTGGAAGCCTGACTGAGGTTTGGCTTCAGGTTGTAAGTCGTCAGTGTAACATTGTGAAACAGAAACCCAAAGTCAAAAACAAGTCACATTTATTTCGTGAATGTCCAGGCAGGAGAACTCACCACACTCGTGTGCTTGTGCTGAAGTGCTCAGTGTCGGGGCTCTTACTCCGCTTACTCACAGTTTTGTTAGCTCGGAAGAGAATGAGGGACTGAAGGGAATGAAGGCTTTTTATAATCACATCCCTCAAAAGTACAAAAATACTTCAAATGCTGATAAGTGAGATTTTTTTAAATGTATATAGATATCAAAATTCCAAGCAACTCAAAGGCGTAAAATGATAAATGATACGAACCGTGTCTTGGAAAACAAGTTATTTATGGGAGTCTAAAAATAGTTTTTAAACTATTATATAGTAATTTAAGTGATTTGAAACCCTGAATATGGATAATGTGTGCAGTGCGTTCGCTCGTTAGCCAGCTTGCTATCTCTCTATCCCTCTCTCTCTCTCTCTCTCTCTATCTCTCTCTCTCTCTGTAGCTAGCTAACGTTAGCTAAATAAACACGGTATTCTGTTTCAGCCTTCATCGCTGCACCATTAAACCATCCGACCTGATATGTTGCATACGTTTATGTACAACCAAGTCCTCTTAGAAAGTACAACATGAAAGGAGTTATATGCATAAAAAGAAAAAAAGGCGCCGAAACGTACATGTACACAAAGGCGGTTTCCGATTTCAGGTTAGCGGGTCATTTTTCCTCATCCTCCCGTCGAAAACAGTTTCAAAGGCCTCTCCATTGGCCCGAGAGCTCTGTTGTCGCCCCGTTAACCAAACCCAATTTCCGCTCGGTTAGCTGGCTAATGCAAACTGATCGCTTTACGCTGCGACCTAGTTTCGGTCGCTTAACCGCGTATTAATCGAATACGTCCTTCGTAGGGTTTCTCCTTTGCGTTAATCAGTAGTATTAGCCAAATATTTTCCCCCACTGTGTCATTTTTTTTAATGTCCCCGTCTTCCTGTAGGCGCTTATGTTCGTTTCACAGTGGTCGTTTCCGGGCAGTGATACAGTTCCGGCCAGTGTCGCACGATAAAGCGTCCGGCTGCGCTCATTTTGCAGCGCTGAAATGTACTTACTCTGCAGGATTAAAAAGTACAAATAAGAATGCTTGCGAGTTGATTAAAATTATTACGCGAATTATTTTACTTTTTTTTGTTGCTGTTGTTGTTTTTGGCTTATAATATAAGTAAAAAATGTATCATAAAGTCGAAGTCCATACAAGTTGACATGGGGCAGACTTGGTCGATAAATATTCAAAAAACAAACCAAAACAAAACAAAGTGCACCCTCAGAAAATTAAAAACTTTATGTAACTTTTAAGGCGTAAATATATGGCTCGGGTAAATTTATTTTATATTTATAAATTTATAACGTCCATCTTGCAAATGCAGCCCGACACTGATAAAACTATGAACGTGTTAATGTTATGATAACTGAATGTGGAAAAGGAAACACCATTAAAATAGTTGTTTGGAAGGAAAGCGTGACATAAATAAAGGGGAAGAGAGGGCAATAACGTGGTAAAACTACGTTTTGTGATGGTAATAGTGCACCCAATGTCACAGCTCCGAAGCCATTTTACCCACAAGCTGCTGCTGTTCCCCTGTCTGAAGCACTCGCTTGACCCTGCCCCTCAAAATGGCGCATGCCAGTGACGCCTCGTTTGTTTCCTTGTGGAGAACAGAAACACGTGATGCACCTTCAAGAAAACTCGGAATGCTCGTCCTGCTCACATTAATCACATAATAACACTAAATATGTCCAACTTCACCAGGTTTTGTACAAAGACACAACGTGACTGCATGCAAAATCCTACAAGCATCACAGCTCAGTGGCATATTAAACTGAGAGGTCTAACTTAAGGGCGGATCCAAACAATATACTCCAGCAAGCTCACTCTGTTTATTACACTATTACTATTCTAATCCACTAATTCTCTTCATGCATTTGTTTGTGTGTAAGTAAATCATTTTACATTACATATTATGATGTATGTTTTTGGATGATTTCTCTTAGGAAGGAATTGTGTGTCATTTTAAAAACATGCACTTTTAGTATTGCAGTAGAAAAGCAGCAAGTTCTGGATTAAAGATACATGTATTGCTTTTTTTTTTTTTTTTTTTTTTTTTTTTTTTTTTTTTTTTTTTTTTTTTTAATTTTTTTTTTTTTTTTTTTTTTTTTTTTTTTTTTTTTTTTTTTTTTTTTTTTTTTGCATACATCTTACTGTCCTGTACTACAGTACTACATTTATGATATAGATTTTTTTTTTTTACTTCATGTGTATTACACATAGTCAATTGACAGTAGGCTGCAAATGTAATCACAATTTTATGTTGTTATTATTATTATTATTCAAGGTTCAAGGTTCTTTATTTATCACATACATATTACATACATGTGATGTATTAATGTAGTGAAATGTTTTTCCTTAGTGCCTCGTCCCACAGTGCAACAGTGATACATAATAAAACAGAATGTAATAAAAGCAGAATATATTAGTAGTAGTAGTAGTAGTAGTAGTAGTAGTAGTATTTACTGCAATCCACAAAGAGCACATTGTAAAGGGCTGTCATAACAGAATATCTTAAAATTTGGCAATGAACAAACCACTGAAATTGCTTTACCTGGGTAGGTGTGTGTGTGTGATCAGAGTAGGACTGCAGAACGAAAACTAATAAACAGGTAGAGATGAGTGCAGTTATGCAGAGCGCTGGAAAAATGCAGAGAAGTGAGAATGTAAGTGAGCAGGAAAGAAAAGAGGGAGATATGTTGGCGATATCTATCATATATTCTTGAGATTTACAGTGTGGAGGAAGGAAACCAGGTAGGAAACCAGATCTGGTGTAGCCAGGGCATGTTGAACATACCTAGATAATCATAACAATCATTTTGATTTATATAGAGCCTGACTCCTACTGAAGGACACAGTTTAAAAGTAAACAAGCACAAAAGCATTTGCAACCTTGCTGAAAAATCCAGTTTGGTCAGACAAACTGGTAAGATCATCTGTGCAGGCTGTTAAATTACTTTCCAGATTCCCCAATACTTCACTAAACTCATAATAAATGTCTGAGGTTTTCAAATTACCTTAGTGTTGTGTTACTTTCTTAAAAATAATCCAGAATCTGTTTCTATCTTCTAGTACTTACCAGCTGGCAAACACGGTCTACCAGCTTGACCCGCTCGGCCTGGGTTTTGGCATCTTGTAGCTGGTCTGACTAAGCTGGATTTTTTAACAAGGAAATCACACATCTGGCATCACTGGCATGGCTAATCCATCCTGATAGATATAACTTTCTCACCCTTCCAAATTCTGTTCTTTTTTAACTCCACTTTCTTTGATTAAAAAATATATATCAACAAGGAAAATATATTCAATTAGATTGAATTAAAATAAAATGAATGATAGTATGAATGATCAGTCCCAGATCTAATAAACATTAGGCATTTCGACAAAGTCCACAATCATTTTCAAGTTTATATATGCCCACATTTTCATTCTAATATAATTAGACAACATATTTCATTTTAGAAAGCCCTAATGTGTTGTTTGGAAGTGTTGGATTAACTGACAACAGCTGCGAGCCCGAGAGGGTGAGAGCTAGCACAAGCTTTCTTCAAACACATGACTCTAGCCAACACACCGTATTGAACTGGTGTTCATGCTTCATCACAGAGCAGCTGGACACACTTGGAGGAAAGCACTAACTGCCCTCTCAGATGTCCAGAATTGGCTAGTTTTGTTATTAACAGGGGAGAGAGGAATGCCACCCTAACTTCCCAGAGAGCAGTGCCAGTTAAGCTCTCATGGACTGCTGGCCATGGTTGGCTGTGGCTTTGTCAGGACTCAAACTCAAGATTTCCTGAACAAATGTTTTGTTGTAATGCTTGGTATAATTAACCATTGTTAAATATCATAAATGTGTGTCTATATTTATGATTTTTGTTGAAAAAAAAATCTCCAAAGGGTCTTTTATGTTGACCGCCAGGTCTGGTTGAGACTGGATCTTCTGAATCCACAAACCAGAAGGAAAAAAATGTCAAATGCCTCAATGACTAACTTTAGGAAGGGGGCTAAAATTCATAATATTAGTTAACTCCATTAGTTTTGCTCCATAGATTTGATAGCAATAGGCTCATTTGCATCATAGATAAACATTTATCTGCCAAACAATCAAATGATAAATAAACATACCGCTAATCAGCGATTCAATATGATTGAATATTTACACATAGTGGTATAAATTAGGGAAAGTGTGTAATATGTTGTTATATTAAGTTGTTTGGTGTTGTAAGCTAATTAGCCAATGCCTGTTTTTTCAGATAATCCCTAAGACAATCTTCTTTGAAATTTAAATTTGATGGTGTTCACCAGATCCAAGCCGATGCGCAACAGTGCTGATGCTGTAATGGAGTCTGAGGGTGTTTTGCAGGGGCCAGTCATGAAGCTGTTGAAGCCGTAAGAGGGCCCTTGTAGTAGCTTGGAGCTTGGGACAGGGGTACACCTGGTAGGCGTCATGTTACTCCACTTTATGTTTATCGTTGGTTGAAGCACATAGGACTGGAAAAATCATTGTGAGTTGTAGCAAGAGAAGGATAAAAGTAAGATGCTTTAATAAATAACATACATAGTTGGATATAAACATTAAAGAAAATGGTTTTGTCAATTAATGTGACAGGATAACAATGAAATACATAGCGAACCTTCATTTTCATCCACGTCATCATCTACAAACCAGCTTCATTTTGAATCATCATCTGCCTAACATTATGTAGTTATGATATATGTATATATTATATACATTATATTTTATGTATATTTTTCTTTTTCTTCTGTTTTTTTTTAGGGAGATGTGCAAAGTAAGAATTTCATTGTATGGTCTAAACCGTTGTGTTTTCACTGTGCATAGGACAACAAACCTCTTGAATCTTGAATGGTTCCTACAGATGCCTGAATGTCTTAAAAATGCTTGATTTATTTTGTTTCTTCAAGGTTTGCAATATGCTTCATTTTGAATAATCTGCTGGCCATTTTCTTAAAGCACTGTCTTAACCTTTTTAGGCTATTTAACATCTAAGCATTTAAGACAAGCATAAATGACAAAAGGAATGCATTAAATTATTTCCATTTATTAATCGTTCAATTTGGTCTGAGATATCCCTCTCCTCTTCACACTGACAGTCAATCATATAGCCATTTAAAGCATATTATTCCATACGACTTGTTCCTAATATTTTGAGCACTGCTAATATACTGACAATGAGTAGTATTATAACTTGCACAGGTTACTCTGTATATATTACAGACTATAACAATGTCATATTGCCTGATTATTAATGACATTCAATATGACAAAAATGTCTTAATTTGTCAGTTGTCAAAACAATCAGGTTAAACCATTGTCAGCAACTGATTTATTAAGAACATTTAGATATTTATTTATCAGTTTTAATATATGCAGTGAACAAGTGCAACTCTAAAGAACTGACAACAATCTATAACAATCTTTTCCCAATTTCAACATCACATCTAATCAAACACTGATGGTACCATGAAGCATTTCATCCAGTCATTTATTAAAGGCCAGTGAATATTCCACATAACCAGTGAAAATATTAATGAATTATTTTTTTATAGGATTTTACTTTCCCTTACACATTTGCAATTATTACTGCACGTAATTCATATAGCAGGTCTGTTTTTATTTATATTTCTTTTTTCTTGCTCATGTGTCCTGTTCGAGAATCTTGTTGGTCTGTTTAAGAAACCGTAGGAACATGTTTGTCACTAGAGCTACTAGTTCAGACAGCTTACGCCATAAATTTCTCACAAAAAAGGCAAAACAATGTGTGTTATATTGTGCAAACCATGTCTTAATGTGAAGTATGTGTATGGTGAAATTCTCTGGGAGATCCTTATTAAGTAGAGAGCTGTGGGTGCCGATAGGAAATAAATTATATAAATAATTAATTAACCATACAATAATTATTTTACTGGATAATTAATTAATTAAGATGTTAAATGAAGACTTAATAATTAATAATGAAATAATGAATATAATATAATTCATTGTTTATCGCAATGTTTCTTTATTTATTTCCTTTCCACTATTCATTAAGTTCATGCTTTGGCCTTGGGGAATGCCATGGAGCAATTAAATCTGTCAATAACCTCCATCAAAACTAAAAGGAGGGACAAAGATTGAATGATCTATTCAAATTAATTTCTTTTGCTTGTAAGCCTACGCAGTGTTATCTAAAGTTGATTAAATACTGTTTCTGAGAAGCATCCTAAACAAACCTCAAAAAACGAAAGCCTTGAGCGTTCATAGTTTTTCAGAACAGCGAGGCAAAATATTAGAAAAAGTTTTATTGTTGTCTGTTCAAATAAAATAATGGCACTCTGACGTTGCTGGTTTTGCTGTCACCTCATCCAAGGAAGACTATACAGAATCACATTGTACAGCAGGAAACATTTATTTGAGAGCATGATGTGATTCACTACAAATAAAGTGGGTGATAAACGAATTTGAGGAGGAAAGGACTCATATATAAAGGAATATAAATGTATATAAATATAAATTTATTTCATATTGGTACCTTCAACCAAATGTTCAATTTCAAAGTAATAAAGTTTATCATTACATTTCAATGTGCCAAGCTAGGCATGTGACTACAATTACAATTTAACTTTTTTTTTTTTTCTTTTTAATGTGACTGAAAGGGGCATCCAGATAAACTGACCACCCAAACAAACTGTATGGGGGAGATAAGGGTGGGGGGAAAAGTGGATTCTATCTAAAAGCTAAAACAATATCTAAATTATTTAGGACAGACCATCATCATCTGATGATGGCATACGAACTGGCATAAATACAAACTTTAATAAGCTTTTACTTGTTACGTGACACTATTAAAATACAAATCTAGCATATACTCACATTTTAACTGGATTCCTTTTGGACTTTCAACATTGTAACAAAGTATTTGAATAAGGAAAATCTCATCTGTCTCCACAATTATATGATACACTATAAGGCCAAAGTATGTGGACACCTGACCATCACACCCGTATGTGGTTCTTCCCCAAACTGTTGCCACAAAGTTGAAAGCACTGAACTGTCTAGAATGATTTTCTCTGCTATAGCGTTAATATTTTCCATCAATGAAACTAAGGAACCCAAACATGATCCAGCATGACAATGCCCCTGTGCACAAAGCGAGCTCCATGAAGACATGGTTTGCCAAGTTTGGAGTGTTCTGCACAGAGCCCTGACCTCAACCCCACTGAACACCTTTGGGATAAACTGGAACACAACAACTCCTCGTCTGACATCAGTGCCTGACCTCATTAATGCTCTTGTGGCTGAATAATCACAAATCTCCACAGCCACGCTCCAAAATCTAGTGGAAAGCCTTCCCAGAAGAGTGGAGCTTATTATAACAGCAAAGGGGGAATAAATCTGGAATGGGATGTTCAGAAAGCATATATGATTGTTATGATCAAGTGTCCACATACTTTTATCCATATAGTGTATGTTGCCCATTCAGTGTGTTATCAATTTTCAAAAAAGAAAAGTCAGGTATCTAAAGCGGAACTTTTCGAGTGCACAAAAATAGTAAAATTAAAGAACTGTTTGACATCAAATTTGAGATGGTCAGCATGCAGCATATGTGAGGTCTTTCTACAGCCAAAAATTAGTTAAGAAACATATGCACCCAGGATTGAAGTATAAGGAGGAAGGGGTCCCAAGTCTCAGGGTAAAGTCCCTCCATGGCTTCTTTAATGGCCTCCTGTCACACCTTCTCATTCTTCTGGGGGATATTGGGTTCTGTCACCTGTCATTGTCAAGCGACAGTGGTCTCTCATGATGACTGAGGGAGAGAGAGTAAGATAAGAACTGAAACTGAAATATTTCGACATTGACAAAGTGTCTAGCATAGTATTTTGGGGATTAAATTAAGTATTAAGTAGTGAATATGAGCTCAAAGTGCAGACTTTCAGCTTTAATTTTATAGTATTTACATCCAAATCAGGTGAACAGGGTAGGAAATACATCCATCTATCCATCCATTTTCCATACCACTTATCCTACACAGGGTTGCAGATTAGTCTAGAGCCTATCCCAGGGGACTCGGGGCACAAGTGTAGGAAATACAACATTTTTTGTATGTAGTCCCCCTTTTTTACTTTTTTTAACTTGGTTGCAAATCCTTTGGCTTCAATGACTGTCTGAAGTCTGGAACCCATAGACATCACGAGACATCACCTTGATGCTGGGTGAAGGTCAAAGTCAAGGTCAAGGTTCTTTATTTGTCACATACATATTGTATTACATACAAGTGTAATGTAGTGAAATGTTTCTCCTTAGTTCCTCGCCCCACAGTGCAACAATGACCAGAACCAACAACTAAGGATACACAGACACATAATAAAGGGTAATAAGACAGGTTTTCTTCCCTGGTGATGGTCTGTCAGGCCTTTACTGCAGCTGTCTTCAGTTCCTGCTTGTTCTTGTGGTGTTTTGCCTTTAGCAAGTGAAATGCATGCTCAGGTGCAGAACATTCCACTTCTTTGCCTTAAAAAGTCTTGGGTTGGGTCTACACTTCAGAATTCCTCTTACTGCTTTTGTCAGCAGTCACATCGTCAATAAATATAAGGAAACCAGTTCCTCTGGCAGCCATACACGCCCACAGCATAAGATGAGATGGTATGCTTCAGATCATGAGCAGTTCCTAGACAGCTTTAATAACAAGATTAAGGTGTCAATCATCTACCGCACAGAGGGATTTACTTCTGCAGTTTCTGTGATTGTTTCAATGTTAGCAGTAAAAATGGTACATACAATGCAATGTCTTAAGTTCTCAGTAATCTCATTATTTCTGCATTCAGTAATCTCATTAATTCTGCAGCCAGAGCACATCTGGACTTTGCGCTTCATCTGGTAAGATCACCAGTGTCACAATGCAGCCATTAATGTCACGCATTTGACTCTCAACCGGGGGCAATCTACAGTAGTCAGTCTATCTACCTGCATGTTTCTGGACAGTGAGAGGAAACTACAAAACCTGGAGAAAACTCACACGAACACAGGCAAAACATGCGAATGTTCAACATCAAGCCATGGTTCACTATAGAACTGAGAAATCTTCGCTCTGAGCAATCTAACTGGTCTGGCAACTGTGAGACATACAGGGAAGCCAAGTATGCCCTATTAAAGGGAATTACTGCTGCAAAGAAGGCATTTTCAAAGAGTGTGAAGGATCACGTCTCTCCTAAAGACTGCTTCTCAGTGTGTAAAGGCCTTCAACAACTCACAAACTACAAAAAGAAGACACCCAGCTATGAAACCAACCCCAACCTAGCCAACTAGCTAAACCAGTCCAGCTGTTGTTTTGAGAGACAAGGGTCCCCCTACAATAATGAATAGCTTCTGTGAAAAAATTCTGCAACTTGTACCAAGAAAAATTCCTTGTACATGCAAATGTACTTGGCGAAATAAAGTGATTCTGAAATTTCTGAAAGTCTGAGAGGTGTGTTTTGAAACAAACCTCTCTCCCTCTGCTACTGTATACATCTAACACTGCCCTCCTCAACTCACTCCCCACCTCCACCATCTATCACTACGAAGGAAGTACACAACGTTGTCAAAAAAACTGTACATCAGAAAAGCTGCTGGTCCAAGCCATATCTCCCCCTCTACAATCAAGCACTGCACTGATCAACTGGCACAAATCTTCAAAGACCTATTTAATGAATCCCTGGATTCAAGACTTCCCCCATCACCCCAGTCCTAAAACAGTGATCACTGACTTCAACGACTACATACCTTAACATCTGTTCTGATGAAGTCGTTTGAGTGTCTCATCCTGACTTAGTTGAAAAAAGCCACAGATGGTCTGCTCGACCCCTTGCAGTTCACCTACAGAGCCAACAGTTCTGAGGATGATGCCATCAACATGGGTCTCCATTACAGGGTTTATGTAAGGATTCTGTTTGTGGACTTCAGCTCTGTCTTGAAGACCATCATTCCAGAGCTGCTAGAAAACAAGCCGTCCTCCTTCACCTTGCCGCCCTGCATATGTCACTGGATTACAAATGTTCTCACAAACAGGAAGCAGTATGTGAGACTGGGATGTCACAACTCCGGCCCTCTGACCCTCAGTGCTGAGGCTCCACAAGGGTGTGTGCTTTCCCCTTTTCTCTTCTCATTATACACAAGCAACTGCATCTCTACTGACCCATTAAGTTAAACTTGCACAGTTTGCAGATGACACCACACTGATCAGCCTCATTTCCAACAATAATGAGTCCACTTATTGAAAAAAGGTGGCATGGCTAACAACCTGGTGCAGCTAAAACAAACTGGACCTCAACACACAGAAAAGACAGGAGATGGTCATTGACTTTAGGAGGAAAATGCCATCACATTTCACATCGGACATAAATGGATCAGTTGTCAGCACAACACAGTTATTCAAATTTTTGGGCACTCTTCTGAAATGTGAAGACAACATCACTTCTATTACAAAGAAGGCCCAACAGCAACTTTTTTCCTGCAACAGCTAAAGAAGCACGAACTTCCAACAAAAATATTGATGCAGTTTTATATAGCCATCATCCTGTCATCCATAACATAATCTGTAATGCTAAGCTAAGCTGCAGTGAACAATCAGAATTGCTGAGAAGACCATTGGCTTCAACCTGCTATCCTTACAGGACTTATACTTAGTCCTGCACTTAAGTGTGCACAGAAAATCTCAACTGACCTGAAACTTTCCTCTGGCAAGCACTTCTGGTCAGTAAAAACACGGACCACAAGAACATAAAAACAAGATACCAAAACGGCTTCTTTCCAAGAGCTGTAACAATTATCAACAAACTCTAAATCACACACCCACTTTTCAAGACTGTTTAATATTTTGCACTGACAGCAACTTGATCCAAACACTCTTGCACATTCTCTTGCACGTTCTGTTGTCATGCTCTTGTCATGTGTGTGGTGCGCTTATGTATATATTCTTGAACACTGTATGTTGATCCTATCCCATAACATTAAAACCACTGAAGGGTGAAGTGAGTAACATTGAGTATCTTGTTACGGTGGCACCTGTCAAGGGGTGGGATATATTAGGCAGCAAGTGAACAGTCAGTTCTCGAAGTCGATGTGTTGGAAGCAGGAAAAATGGGCGAGCATACGGATCTAAGCGACTTTGACAAGGGTCAAATTGTGATGGCTAGAAGACTGGGTCAGAGCATCTCCAAAACAGCAGGTCTTGTGGGGTGTTCCCAGTATGCAGTGGTTAGTACCTACCAAAAGTGGACCATTGAAGGACGACGGGCGAACCGGCAAATGGGTCATGGGCGCCCAAAGCCCATGGTTGCGAAGGCTAGCCTGTCTGGTCTGATCCCACAGAAGAGCTACTGTAGCAAAAATAGCTGAAAAAGTTAATGCTGGCTATGATAGAAAGGTGTCACAACACACAGTGCACACTTGCTGTGTATGGGGCTGCATAGCGGCAGACCAGGCAGAGTGCCCATGCTGAAAGCACCTACAATGGGCAGGTGAAAATCAGAACTGGACCATGGAGCAATGGAAGAAGGTGGCCTGGTCTGATAAACCTGGTCTAATAAACCGTCACTTACCTGGGGAAGAGATGGCACCAGGATGCACTATGGGAAGAAGTCAAGTCGGCGGAGGCAGTGTGATGCTCTGGGCAATGTTCTGCTGGGGAACTTTGGGTCCTGGCATTCATGTGGATGTTACTTTGACACGTACCACCTACCTAAACATTGTTGCAGACCAAGTACACCCCTTCATGGCAACGGTATTCCCTAATGGCAGTGGCCTCTTTCAGCAGGATAATGTGCCCTGCCATACTGTAAAAATTGTTTAGGAATGATTTGAGGAACGTGACAAATAGTTCAAGGTGTTGACTTGGCCTCCAAATTCCCCAGATCTCAATCCGATCAAGCATGTGCTGGACAAACAAGTCTGATCCATGGGGGCCCCACCTCGCAGCTTACAGGACTCAAAGGACCCCACTGCTAATGGGTCAGAGCTGTTTTGGTGGCACAAGGGGGACCTACACAACATTAGGCAGGTGGTTTTAATGTTATAACTATATATATATATATATATATATATATATGGTGTATGAGTTTCTTTGATATGTCACAAAATGTGCTGTAATATTGTGCAATAACACGTTACAGTGAGCGGGCAGCATCATAACAATGCAACAATGACGTGCATGAACAGCACAAATCAGGCAGGGGACACTGATCAGTTCACCACAATAGTAAAGTGTGCTGTTATAAATATCATGGGGCCACCTGGTGGTCCAGGGTCCCTAAGTGACTGCTTGTATCACTTATAGTAAGAAACAGCCCTTTCAGCATTGACACTGCCAGTAAAATGGCACTTGTCCTTCTGCGCTCATCTTTGCAAGACCGTGGAGAATGGCTGAAAGTAAGAATAATTTTACAAAGCTCAGTATTCTATTTTTATCACAAAAAGTCAACTACCTGCAATACCTGTAGATTTTTGTTATTGTACCATTGAAATGTGTGCATAAAGATGAAACTTAGCTACTGGCTTGCACTGTAGTTTCTTTGGGCGGTGATACATACCTTCAAAATAAACTGGAAATAGCAGATTTTATTGGAAAAATGTCATTCTGAATACTGGACTGAATATTGGTGCGTCTGTAATAAATGACCAAGGTTGAAAATATTTTACTTAATGCAGGTTTGGAAATTGTTACGTCTTTATTATAAGCATTTTTTAAGAAGAAAAAAGAAAACACTCATCTAAACAGAAAATAAAGTCATTTGGGGGGTTTAATTTTCCTTGCACATTGTCTGACAATTCAGATAAAAGTCAGATAAAATG
This sequence comes from Pangasianodon gigas, assembly GCA_022758105.1. Taxonomy (NCBI): domain Eukaryota; kingdom Metazoa; phylum Chordata; class Actinopteri; order Siluriformes; family Pangasiidae; genus Pangasianodon; species Pangasianodon gigas. The sequence goes on from CM040482.1 coordinate 12,337,925, forward strand.
GGAGATTCAGCATTCCAAAAGACAGATTCAGAAATACACACAGGCACAGAAACACAGACACACAAACAGGAAACATACACACCTTGACATCACTAATCAGCAGTAATGACATCAACACTGGCTTTTTTTGACATCTTCATGCTTTTCCTCTTTTCAGTTTAATTGCTTCTTTTCTGTCATTAATTACAAAGTATAGGATCCACTAGGAAGTTGTATAGTAACAAAAAAGGAAAGTCACAGAAATGGAAGCAAAAGGAAGCAAACATGAACTATGATCTGAACACTGATAATTGGTTTGAACACGGAATTGAATTCAGTCTTTTTTATACTGTATAAATCGATATAAAATTCTTATACGTTTTATACTGGAATAACTTTAGTAGAAAGAAAAGCTGAAATAATAATTTTAAGGATATTTTTTAAGGACATATTTCAGGTCTGTTTATTTTTCTGTTCATTTCAAGCATATGAACTGTCTCAGGCATCCACCACACAACTGCTTATGAGTGTCTGGTGAGTATACAGTGGAGAAATATACACGTCTTTGACCAAAAATGAGCTTTTCAGAATATACCAAAAAACCAGCCTCCTCATTAATCAGAAAATAACATATATCTTAATATATTACAGTGTATTCAGCCTGGCAGATTATATAGTTAGCTATATCAGAACTTGTTCTGTTGTTTTCTGCATTTTTTTCTACAGCTGTGTCACTTACACTGACACATGATCATTAAAAAAAATAAAATAAAATAAAAAACTGACCAAACAAAGAAGCAGAGACATACAGATATAAGTTTCAGAATAGCCCTTGGAATAAAGAGTCCAACAACTCCCCATCCCCTTTCCCATTCCCCTACCAACCTTATACAGTAATCAACTGTTACAAATTGTGTATCTGCAGTGTTGCTGACAACAAAGCATGCTCATAATTAATTTGTTTCTGCCACACTTCCATGATAACAGACCAAATGTCAGGAACCAGGACTAGGGAAGTCATATATATATATATATATATATATATATATATATATATATATATATATATATATATATATATATATAGCAGTCCTTTAACTGGTCAGACATGCTTGAACAGGCACAATGCCTATTAGCTAATTTTTTGCCACATATTGGGCAAAAGATGATATTATTTTCTAACTACAAGGCCTTTAGATTCTTTAAATATTTCCCTATGAATCAAAGATTACCACTGCATATTGCTATCAGAGGCACCTTTTAAAAGGTACCACAATAAAGCCAAGATATCAATCATTTTTTCTTAAAAAAAATGTGACAAACAAGAGTCACCACATTATCAGAGGTTCATAGTCAAACACACCTACCCCAAGCTGAATTATAAAAGAGTCAGGACTCTTGAATCTAAAGAACTGTATCGCAATATTGTTCAATATACTGGATGTCAGTGTCCAACTTCACAGCTTCTTAATTATTTCATGTCTGCTGGACCACTATTTATGACGTAAATCACTTAATTGTTGGAAACATTTTTTTCCCTCATTGCGCACTTGAAGCCGCAGTGGAATTCATTATACCTTATTAATCAATGTTTATTTGTGATGCTATAACATTACATCTGGAAATTTCACAAATATACAGTCTTCACAAATATACCTGTCTATAATCAGAGACCATTCAAGTTTCCACCTCTTATTTTCTGCCATATTATCCTACGAAATCCTTTCCCAACAAAACTCAGTAGTATTAAGCATTATTATTATTATTATTATATAAACTTACATGTACTTGCTAGAGAAGGTTTGTGTTGGAGAAAACCTTCAAAATATTTTCTTTTTTTTTAACCATAAAATGTTCTAAAAGTATGGCTCAATTGTTGTAGATGCAATGTTTCCAAGAATACGTATATACTGTATACACAGTCAGATGAGTTAAGACTAGGAACCTTAGTTATCCACATAGTTTCATCCTAAAAATACCTTCACATAACAAGGGTGTATCTTATGCTGTTTCTTAGCAACAAGCAGCAAGGGGCAAAAATGGATCTCCAGAACAATGTATTGCCTCACTTCTGTCCTAGCAGTATACCAAGTTCTCCTGCTATCAGACTCACATTGCTCCTCACTCTAAAGCTTTTTCCTTCTTCCCTATCCATCCTGTCATTCTAACTTACACTCTCCCTTAAAGTATTAGTCCTCTCCTCCATTTGAGCAAATATGTATAATCTTTCTATCATCCCTTTTCTGTCTTCTTCTGCCTCACCCCTTCTTCACACCGTGACTTCGTTTTTACTCCCTGTCCACAGTGCCTGACTGCCTCCCCCTGCCCCAGGGAGGAAGTGCAGCTGTTCAATGGTGTTCTGCCGCTTTGCAGCAAACGCCATCCTGCGGGCACTTTGGCCTATCGTTCCAGCGCCACCAGCAGAGCCATGACCCTCCCCCCAACCCAGAGTGCCAGTTCCATGGCCAGCTGACATGGCAGCAGCAATGCTTGTGTACTCCTGTTCACAGCCAGATGTTGGGTGTGAATTCATCTTGATCATGTGGTGTCGGTCAAGTGATGGGGTCACACACACATTCTGCTGCGACTGCGTTTTCTTATGGTGGCTGAGGTGAGACATCATCCCCCCATAGTCACCCATTGCACTCCCCATCATTCTGTCCTCAGGTGACACCAGCAGGCGTTCGTGGGACTTCCTCAGTATCTTTGAGTTGGAACTCTTGCTGGTGGCCATGGCTTTGTAATACTGGTGCTGCTGGTTCTTAGACAAGTAAGACAGGGTGTTTCCCTCCCCCAAAGCCAGCAGTTGGTCTTGAGACATCACCCTGCGTGGAGGCTGGCTCACTGTCTCAAAGGTAGGACTGTATGGTGACTGGGGTAAAGGGTAAGGATTTGGTGTGGACGTAGAGGTAGGTACATGTATTTGGGGTCGGGAGGTGTGTAGGGGCAGTGTACCCCTTGCCCCTAGAGTGTAATCACCACCCCAGTGCAGGTGATGCTGGGAGGAGTGGAAGGAAGGTGGTGCATCATTGGGTCGTCTTTTTGAGGTATAATAACTTGTGTAATCATCCAGATCTTTTTCTGCATTTAGTTGGGAGACAAATTAGATACAGCTTCGAAATTAGTCAATTAATACATCAATCCAATGTGTCAATTATAAACAGACATTGTGAGCAATTTAGATAATGCAAGCATCTACATTTAATACATTCACACACTCACCTAGTCTCTTGAGGGAGGAATAACGGTTAATATCAGGTTTCATAACAGCTTCATATGTTGGAGGGAGCTGAGCCAGGTTGTGAAAGGAATGAGAGATGGTTAGATGATGGCCTGTGTTGCTGGTCTTGCTGGAGATCAGCGTTCCTGTGGAGGTTAGCTGGGCATTGTTCATCCGTGGTACACGCTCTGATAAAACAGAGTAGAAGGGTTTGCATCTAAACAGCATTCATAAGAAAAGAACTAGGCAAAACTGGGGTCCTGTAAGATGCCAACAGCTGAATTCTCCTTTGCAGAAAATGATGGTTGATGATGGCCCTTCTTTGGTATCAAAGTGACACATCATCTATGCATCAGCAATGTTGCATGACAGAATTAAGTGCGAGTTTTTTTTTCTATAGAGCACTGCTTAAACACTGATGAAACAGCTAGATCATGCTAAGTTGAAAGAGAAAACCTCAATATGGAAAATACAGTTAAAGTATTACCAACTACTGTGTAACTTTCTCTTTCTCTTTGGGACTATATATGGTATGAGTCATGTTAAGCCAACTTAACTACCAATCAGAATTAGTCATCTGCGTATATTAGCTCCCACCTTACCACAACCACACAAACTGAAATGACAATTTTCCCACTCACTAAATCAACGTTATTTTTTTATATATATGACATTTATATATACGAATATATATATTCCATTGTAGTATATGTGTGGTCAATAGGTAGTATTTCTACTTTTTTGTTTTTTTTGTGAACATGGCTACACTTGGCTACAGCAACATCGCACAAGCAAGACTGCTGTTGTAGTGAATATCAGTGACCCGGCAGGAAGTAATCAGAGCCGTGCTGATATTCACTACGACAGCACGACTGCGAGTATGATGTTGCAGTTCTATAGGCAAGAAATTAATATTGAGTAACTGACATAAACAGAAACAACATGGCCAAATATTTTGTTTATTTTTGCACCATCAACGAAAATAGTTCCCAAAGAAACCACAGCTAGATAGAGAGTTGTATGTTGCATTGCGACACACAGACTGACTGACAGCCTGTAGTAAGTATAATACTGGTTTCAGTGTAACAAACTATTGCTAGAATTGAAATTTTATGTATTGAGCACAGACAGGCGGAGTGATACAAACAGTGAAATGTACCAGTGCTGTTATACTAAATATCAGCACTCTTGGAACACCGCTTGTGCAAATCAGATTAGTGGAATGGAAACTAACTGTTGTACAATATGATTTAGATAATCACATTTTACACCTGGTACTCTAAAAGTAAAGGAAGCTGTCTTTTTTTTAATCCATTTTTTTTAATATACATAATATTTGGGCACATTGAAAAACCAAGACCCTACAGTTTCCGCCATTTGTTTCATGTTTATATTGAAATATATGAAATTATATATGAAATACAACACAGCCCACTGGCAATTCGTGCAAAAATAAAAAATTGTGAAAGCTCGTTTATCATTCCTACCCAATATTCTAGCACTAGCATGACAGTTGTTTATGTTGCTGTGGAGATGCCACTGGCAATCATAATGTAATATGACACAGTTTTGAATTAAACTGTATTTTATTGTAAATGAAATTGTAGTTAAGAATATAAATATATTCAGTCTGTACCTATATATGCTTATTAAGTGCTTGGTAGATGTTTATTACAGAACTTTAGTATCACAAGTAATTTTAAACACACACACACACACACACAGCTCCTACTCTTTGACTTACCTATAGTAGCTGTGTGTTTGGGGCTGGGCCCAGACTGGATTAAATTATGTTTCCCAACTGCAAAAGAGCAGAGCAAAACCAGATGATCTTAATGTTTCTATACCTCCAAACTCATGTAAGTATGTATGTACTAACTAAATCAAAGTAATTGCTTCCTGTATGTGTGATGGTCAGGTGTCCACATACTTTTGGCCATATAGTGTACATGTGTACTATATGTATATCATTATACATATACTAAGAATACTGACATATGTAAGCAATTTGTTATGTAAGTCAACTATTATATACTTCAGGGTTTATTAGTCTGTCACTAGACTCAGATCGAAAACATATTAAATGCACCGCAACTAATTTATACAGTGGAGTCCAAAAGTCTGAGACCACTAGTGAAAAATGCTTCGATTTTCTATTTTTGGTCTCAGACTTTTGGACCCCACTATGCAGATACAGGTCAAGAGCTGCTTCGGTTAATGTTCAAACATCAGAATGAAGAAAAAGTGTGATCTCTGTGACTTTGATCGTGGCATGGTTGCTGGTACCAGATGGGCTGGTTTGAGTATTTCAGATACTGCTGATCCCCTGGGATTTTCACACACACAACAGTCTCCAGAGTTTTAGTCTAGATTTAGTCTAGATTTCTTTTTTTTCCAGGGCATTCCAATTTGTTGTATTGGCTATGCCCAATGCTTGTGCAGTGACTCGATTGTCCCTCTTTTCTCAGCTTCAAAATGGCTTGTTTTTCTCCCATAGACAGCTCTCTGGTCTTTGTGTAGGTTTATCCTTTTTAACAACAAATGCGAAGTTTCACAGACTCCAACCAAAAGTATACATTCAGAGCTATTATCTGTTTAAATAATCAATATAACTTGGGCAACAAGAAACACCCGTCAGTCACATATTTTTGATATTTGTCAATTGTCAGGTCCAATATTTTTGATCACTTGAAAAATGGTTGAGTTCAAACAAAAGGTGCCACATTCTAAGTTTAACACATCTAGATATAAATATCAGAAAATGAAAGCTGAAATTTAAAAAAAAAAAAAAGAAAGCTGAAATGCATATTAATTTTTGTTCTCAAACCCAAATGTCTTCAGTGTATAGCAAAAACAAAAGAATTGGCCTTGCAGTTCCAATACTTTTGGAGGGGACTGTATATATCCTTTAAACTGTTCTGACCTAACACATCTCCTGCTTTATATGCATAATACTCACTCCGGTTGTCTTTGCTCTGGAGGATGGGTGTGTAATGGTTTTTGGACTGCCGTCCCAGAGTGCCTTTGCTGGTGGTGGCAGTGATGCTGTTGTTTCTCTCACTCTGCTGTACCGGGCTGGACTGATGACGCAATATATCAACCAGTGCTCTAATAAAAAGGAAAAAGGCATAATAGGACAATGCAGGGGTAAAAGAAACAGACCATGGTAGACCCTATAAAAGAAAAAAACATCTTCAAAATGTCAGATTCCAGTTTATATAACCACCTCAGTCACATGCTAATAATAAAAGAATAATAAGGCCACACCTTAAAACAGTGCTATTTCCAATTTTAGCAACTGTCCCTTATAAACATTCTAAATTTTTGCATTTGCATACAAAATTCTACCATACAATTCTGTTTATATGTGAAAACATTATTCACTTGGATGTCTTATATGGTGTCACTCACCTGGGCATATTGAGATCTCGGTTCCTGGGTCTACGGGAGACCTTGCGGCAAGCCACCTTCACCCCAATGGCCACGGCCAACGTGAAAGAGATGACGCCACCGATGACATAAAATGTATTGTTGCTCTGCTGCTGCAAAGGGTCAAAGTCTGGATCCGAACGGCTTGGGGGCTGAGTGGCAGGCACCTGTGTGTTGGCCCAGATGGGTGAGATGTAATTGGTGCATACGTCCTGGTTCAGCCGGTTGCGCTGATGCTCACAGCAGAAGCGGTAGTGGCAAGTGCCACAGCAATAGATGTAAGTGCCCTTTGTGCAGTTAAAGGTGTGGTCAAACTGTCCCATTACATCATAGTAGCCCCTACACACATCGACATCCACCAGACGACGTGGTGGTGGCGCCACCTGTGCAGCCCCCAGTGGGGGTTTCAGGGCATCGGCTGTCATGTTACGAGGGAGCATGATCTGAGGAAGAGGCATTGCAGGGATCTCAGCCACTTCTGGTTCCACTGCTATGGCCGCTGCTTCTTTTCCCTTCCCCTTCAGTGAAGGGGGTGGGATCTCTTTGCCCCAGCCTCGCAATAGAAGCAACAGTGGCCTGCCATTGGCTGAGTGACGTTCTGAACTAACAGCCACTGTGAAAATCACATGGTCCAAAAGAAGCAAAAAACACAAAATGGCAGCAAACGGCATTTTGATGACGAGGGCTTCTCAATGAACTAGAACAATTTACCACTTTGTACAAAATGGTTCTTAACAATACAAAATGCTGGTGTATTAAGAAAGAAAATGGTGTGCCACTCTGACAATATGTAACATATACAAGAAGTTAGTGTTCCTTTAATTAGTTAGCTTTTCCTCAAATGTTATGCAAAATGCATGTCGAACCAATGAAACAATTTTCAGTTATTGAAGAATATGGAATTATATTCAGTGATGTCTGTATGCCAACAAAACACTACAGAAATATCAACATCAGAAAAGGAACAGAGTTAATCCAGTTATACATGGAAAAAAGTGTTGAAACAATTTGTACAGATTTAATTTCATTTTAGTTCAACAAAATTTTTTAGTTTAACAAAACTGATTTCGGTTGATTGAATGTAAAACTTGGTATGATCTGGAAAAATGAATTTAGGTGTATGAATGCTTTGTTGAAGACAAATTCATGACATGAATTTCAGGGAACATGTTAACAATATAAATATTATACTCATCACTAACGCACATCAAACTAACAGGCTTCTTTACTTTTTAAATGTGAGTATTTTTTATGTTTTATTTAAATAAACTATCACGTTCCAACAAACTGTTTGGACGTAAAATTAGTCCACCTTATGGGGAACATGTAAACATTTCTCTTTCAGTGTAAACTTGTAAATTGAAGTCTACTGTAAGGTTATTCCTATTATAACTATAACTAGTTTATTATTATTAAATGCGTTATAAATGTCCTTGTTTGTAGTTGGCACTTTGCCACACAGATATTTAACATGAACACCTCTTAAAAACTGATGTATCAACTTCATTAAAAAAAAAAAACTTTACTAGTGTAATTTACCTCTTCTTTGTGAATTGTAAACTTGCGGCCGGTGTGTAAAATGACCGAAAGATATCAGTGGGTGGAGATTTTGGCTGTGGCAATGATAATAAAATAGTAAAACACACGAAGACCTTTCAAGCCTCTAAATAGCTTGGAATCTGAAACCCCCTTTTTTTTTTTGCATACATAAATATCTTCTTCTGTCTTCTGTTTTATGGAAGTTACTGAGACTATACAGTAAGACTATTAAAATAATTCAGAAAAGGTGATTGCAAATGAAACATTGAGGAAGTGCTCATCTTTTTTTTTTTCTAATAGTTATACAAGATGATAGCTCATCCCAAAGACTTCAGAAGAGTCTAATCAGTCAGGGTAGAAGCTACCAAGCAGCATGTGTTAATCTGTTTGACTTGAAAACAAGTCAGGAAATATGTGTGTCTGTTTGTATATGGGTTTTGGGGAGTCATTCATCCATATGGAACACATTCAGGGCAACAAATTAAAACTAGTGATTTTCTCATCCAAATTACAGTACTGAATAGTATTTTCACTCCTAATGTGCGGTTCCCAACTAGTGAAAACCAATGGAAAACTTATGTAAACATACTAATGGCTCATTATATGCTGGTGAATATGGCAGAATGCACTCTTGTCACTGGCTTCAAGAGTATCCCTGAATATACCTTTGAACCTGTTCTTAAAAATCAAATTCATAAATATTGTAGTTTCATAACCCAGTATTAACTGTCATGACAGGGATGGCTATACAAACTATGGCTTGAGGATTTTTTTTTCGAAGACAAAACTCTTTTTTTCTAGTGCACAGAAATCAGGGAAGAAGAGGAGTAACTGCAGAAGCATAGAATGGCTCGGAGGTTGATTGATGAAGCAGAAACATGCCAGGCCTCGCAAGGACAAAATTAGCAGCAGGTCACTTTGTGGAGTTTAAGGAGGCTTCTGTTGGCCCTATTTTTGGTCACTCAATCAAGGGCCAGCTCCTACCAGTGAGAGTGAATTTAATTGCACAGCTAACAGTCACTCCTGAATAAAGCACTTCATGTGTAAGTTCATGTTGAATGTAAGGTAAAAGGGTAAAAAATGGATTGAGAAATATTTGAAAAATGCAGCTGAAATGGTTTGGTTTCTTTTTTCCCCCCCTGACTTGGCACAGTTAGTGTTTGGCACTAGTTTTGGCTGCACTTCAAAAACAGATGAAGAACAAGAAGACAAATACTTCAACGTGTGCAATTCAACATTTTTTGCAAAAAACCCTGGCTCATAAAAAGAGAAAAAAACATATGCTGCTGCAGCCTTCTTAAAAAATAAAGACTTTTCTTCCTGGCTGGTGGTCCAGTCATCCTCATCCACACTGACGTCTCTTTCAGTTAATTCGTCTTGGCTTGTGCATGCCTTTGTTAATCTTGAATTTTCACTGAAAGAAAATGGGAAGATCACAATGAGTGAAAATCCTAATTTAATTGGATGTTTTCATTTCTGAAAAATGAGTATGATCTCATGATATTACAGGCAAAAACCATATTTTTACTCCAACTTCTACCAATTAAAATAACTCACTGTCATTACAGACCAGACTAGACTTATTAAGCCAAACCTTTAATATTTTATATTACATTCATGGCTATTAGAACAGGTTAGAAACATTTAGCCAGTATGACCGAGGCAAAATGATGCTAATTTGTTTCGCACTTGATTTTACTAGCAAATATATCAGTGAACGACAATCAATAAAATAGAGTTTTTGTTTATGCATTTCATATTTTTATTTATTTGGGAATGGCTGATTACAGTATAAAGCTGTATGTGGATTAGTTTCACTGGCTGATGTCACTAATAAGTTTTTTACACATCTCCTCTGTGATAAAACTCTCGTATCCAGACAGACGTATCCAAGCAAAATAACACAAGTGGGATATGTTTCTACCTGTTTTTTCTAGGAATCTGGGTGATTGCGTCATTTGATTATGTCTATTTATTTGGCGGCATCAAACATTAGATTCAAACGTTAGTATTTACTGTGATTGATATAACTGCTCATTTATTTATTTCTAGAAAATGAGACATTGCATGTTATTGTGTTATACAGGTCTGTATTCAGAGTTGAGTTATGTGTACATACTGAGGATTTAACACCAAACCTGCACACATCACTATTCAGAACTTATACAAGAGTTATGCACAGTGGGTGGAGTTTGCTTAAAACAGAGGTGTTTCTCGGTTACGTGTGATTCTGACCTTCAGCACATTATTTTTGGACAATATCAGCTCGAGAAAGGAGAAGTATTAAGTCCAGTGCTACTTAAATACAATGTCATTCCAAAATCTGTTATGAGCATTGTAAATACACACTAAACTATGTTATGTCATTTGAGGCCAATATTAAATTAACAATTTTTAATATTGACTTTTATGACAATACTATTAATTAATAGTAATATCACATTAAAGTCCATAAGAAGGTTTTTTTTTTTCTCAAGGATTGCATTTGGTGTGTGTAAGTGAGCATAAGCATGTCATATACACGCTCGTCAATGTATCCTTCAAACCATGGGCAAGTTTTCTTTATCAGAGAACACATCAAGTGAACAGAAATGTTGGCACAATTTTATAATTCAACAAGCCAAAATTAGCAAATTAAAAGCATGTAAAAAAAATCTGTAAATCATGACCTCGTTTTAGTGTCTTGTGGCTTCATTAAGCTCTAACTGTGTGAGCATGATCAAATAAAATGCAAACTAATAGGATGTGCTGGATCAAGTGCTTTTTATAAGCTGACGAATAACGAGGGTGATATATAAATAATATTGTTAAATGAAACCATGTTTGCAGAGATTAATATGCTTGCCATCGTATTAGTCTTTTTCAGTGTTATTTTTTTTAATTGCCTCTTGCTTATTTAGTCTGTATCTTCTATCTCTGATATTGTGCTTGTGTTTAAAGATGGTGGTCTAAGCACAACTACATGAACTTCATGCAGGTAATTTGCATAATATGAATGGACCACCTAGAAAATTGACTTAAGGACGTGCAAACTGGCATCCCATCTAGGGTGTATTACCGCCTTGTGCCCAGTGTTCCCAGAATAGGCTCCAGAGCCACCGTGACCCTGACCGTGACCCTGACCAGGTTAAAGAGGTTACTGTAGATGAATAAATGAAAATGAATGTGCTCAGCTGTGTGCAATTGTTTTGGTAGGCATTAAAAAAACAGAAGTATCCAGATTCTGCAGATAAACCATGCCATCTGGCAACACTCCGAGCAAGCAAGCTAGCAAGGTGCTGATTTACACCTGGCTTTGGGGGGAGAAACCAAATCACACTCAACATCAGCCTCTGTTAATTGCCTTCTCTTCCCATTTTTTCTGCGATCCTCCCTTAAACGCATATGTACGAGGGAGAAAAGTGCAGTTCAGCAGGCACGGGGCTTAAATTAAGCATTAAGATGGACATGCAGAATGTGGCCTAATTGCGCCCGAAATGGGTGCAAACAACTGAGTACATCTGGCTCTTAGTAAAATAAACATTAGCAATCCTGACATGTGTACATCTGGCCCATATAGTGTATAAAAATATACAATAATACAGTCAGTGTTATTATGAAGTTGTGCAGTTTTACACTGATTCAAAGGATTAATCAATCTACAACATTTATATTTTTATTTCAAAGATTTTTTTTTCTATGAGAACAAGAATAACATATTGACTACTTTACAATACATTCTTATTTCACAAAGGGTATTGCGCTTTCTTTTTTTTTTTTTTTTTTTACACAAGTGAGACAAAATGCAATTCAAACATATAGCTGGTGTTTATGCAGCTTATGGTTAAGGGCCTTGCTCAAAAGCTCAAAAGCTTAAACGCTTTCTGACACCCAGGAATTTGAATTCTATGACAATATGGAGAAACTGTAGAAATTAAAGTAGCGATAAACAATTGTGTGATATAAGAATGAAATTCTTATAAATATGGACCATTGGTTGCATACATCTAATTCGTTGGCTCTAAACTGAATGAATCTATCTATAATCTAAAATTAAAGGTGTCTTGTATTTGGACATGATGGATTGAAGAAAGAAGAGCAGTATCAGTGCAAAACGCAGTTATAGATAAGACATGGACGAACTACAGTTTTAACTGAGCACTGAAAACTTAAAAAATTAATTCAGTACTCGCTATTTTCCACCTACTACTATCTCATTATTATTTTTCACTCCAAGATGGAGCACAAATACAATAGCAATTACATTTGCCAGAAAACCAACCTGAGGAAAAAAATGAAATAGAAGGTTCACCGAGTGCAGAGTGTTCAACAAGGATGGCTTTGCATATAAATTAGTAAACAAAGCAAACTGTTCTCTGAAGTGGAGTTTTTGATGTATGATAGAAACCACAGATATTATTAGCATGAAAGAAAGTGCAAATCTGAGTAAAAACAAAGTCTATCAGAAGGTTACCCGTGGACATCAGTTGGCTTCAGGGTCGAACAAGAAACCGTGGTGAGCACAAAAGCATCTCAGAACACACAACACATTGAACCTGGAGGTGGATGAGCTACAACAGCAGAAGACCACATCAGGTTCCACTCCTGTCAGCCAAGAACAGGAATCTGAGTGTACAGTAAAACAGTACAGCAAAAGAACAGGTAAATCTTCAGCTATCCAGTTTCCACCTCAAGGTTCAATGTGTTGGGTTCTGAGATGCTTTTCTGCTCACCACAGATGTATAAAGTGGTTATTTGAGTTACTGTAACCTTCCTGTCAGCTCAAATCAGTCTGGTCGTTCTCCTCTGACCTTCTCTGTGTTTCTGCCCACAGAACTTACGCTCACAGGATATTTTTTGTTTTTCGCACCATTGTGTGTAAACTCTAGAGACTATCGTGCACGGAAATAACAGGAAATCAGCAGTTTCTGAAATACTCAAAACAACCCATCAGCAACCATGCCTCATTCAAAGATCACTTTTTTGCCCCACACACGTTTGATGTGAACAGTAACTAAAGCTCTTGATCTGTATCTGCATGATTTTCTGCATTGCACTGCTGCCACATGACTGGCTGATTGCATAACTGCATGAGTGTGCAGGTGTCCAGGTGTTCCTAATAAAGTGGACCATGAGTGTTTGTGATGAAAAGGAAGTGTCACAAGGCATGAAGTAAGACTAAACTAGTAAAAAGCTGCTTTCTGAGTATCAGTGCACATTACTGCAAAGATAGAAATGAAAACAGAGGCTAAAGAGACAAAAAGCAGCTATCTGGGAAAGAAATGGATGCAAGTTAACTGTGTGAGTGGGCATGAGATGAAGGTTTTTGGAACATGTAGTGGTTTTATCTCAAACTGTAGGAGGAGTAGCATTTGGAAACTGAAATAAAAGAGCAAGATGGCTTAACAATTTTCCTATTACACAACTATCACACAAAAAAGAAAACCCTATGCATGAGCTGAAATGGTTTGAAGTTAGTACAAAACGCGGTTTAGGTGTTTTTTTGTTGTTGTTGTTTTAATTCAACCATGTAATGAATGGTGTGAGAGAGAAGGTTTATGCAATCAGCTGTAGATGATGTCAGAGACTAATCTTTGGCAATTTCCTTTCATTCACTGATTACAAAACAAGTTAAAGATACTGTTTAACCTTGTGGTGACTGCACTACATACTGTGTATTGTTGTAAGTGTAATTCCACGACACTGGAAAACAGGTGAAGTAAGAGCGAATTGGCTTTAGCTCAGAGTCATTTAGTACATTGGTATCTTTTTCTTTTGGATTTTTCCCCAATTTTCTCTCTAATTTAGTTATGGCCAATACCCACCCTCCAGTTAGTTCCCACCCTCCAGTTCGGTCTCCCCTACCAACCAGGAAGGGTGAAGGCTATCACATGCTTCCTCCAATCTTTTTGAACTGCTGTTCATGCATCGTCAAGGGGGCGGCGTAACACACTCAGAGGAAAGTGCTATCCACCCACTTCCACATGCATGTGTTCACAGACACTCATGATTGGCTAGTGTCACTGTGATTGATAGGGGAGTAAGAGAGCATGCCAAACCTCCCTCCCTTAGAGCATGGCTAATTTTGCGATGGCTGTGGCATCGTCGGGATTCGAACTCATGATTTCCGGACGATAGGGTGAACGCTTTTCTGCCCACATTGTTCATTCATTGAAATTTCTAAAGCAGAACACATGCACTCTTTCTCTTGACTCTGAATGTGGTATACCATTGCATAGAAATATTCATCAAGCAGATACACAAATCCATCACAGCACTCACACAGAGCACATGATTATATTAAACAGTTTAACAAATCAAAAACCTAAAATGTCCTAGCGTGAGCTGGGTGAGTAATACTGCAGAAAGTGTTAATTAAAAGAAAAAATGTTTTTTTTTAATTTGTATTATTATTTATTTTGTTTATTTCTAGAAATATACCAGAAGGATTTTCAGAAGAAAAATACCATTTGATGAAATCTAATTCTCCCCTTGTCTGGAAAATCAGCCTCGCTTGGACCTTGATTTATCACCTCTTCCACTTCCTTATGTTCCGGACCACCACAAAGGTTTCCTTCAGATCTAGTGGAGTATTCCTGTATACTCGTTTCCTTGCTGAGTAACAAGTCATCAACTTCTAATTGTGACTGTCACTCCACATAGATAGTAAGTGTATTATAGACACCAAAGTCCAATTCAGAAGAAGGGGTGTGCTTCAGAAGAGAATTTTCTATGTGCATGAGTGGTGCATTACACAAAGCTTCCATTTTAACATACACCAACTGCGTCAGAGGCACATTACTGGTGCTGTGCCTGTATGGGATGGAGTTAGGCAGAATACAGCACGTGCCGCAGAGCAGACTCACAACGCTACAACAGTTCATGTCAGATCAGGGTGTGACCATGCTTCCAGGCTATGATTCCCTGAAAGCTCAGAGGCATCACAGCATCGTATCAGAAAATACATGATTGTGTAGAGTTTCTGAGCTGTAAGTGTTACTGAGCATCTTGCAGAAGCAGCCGCAGTTCTTCTGGAGACTTTGACTGTCGACTTGCTTCTTATTTCTGCAGCGAAACCCAGCAGCCTTCATGATGTTTTTGTCTGAAAAGTGTCTCTTACGTAATCTGCTGCTTTCTTTACTGACATACAAACATTTCTCTGTAACATTTAATTTTGCGCTGGAAAACTCATGTTTGGAAATCTAACATGTTTTGTACTGACTCGATAATGTAGAAGTCAGAAAATACAAATCTATAACAAAGTTTGTACTAAAAAAAAATAGGGTGCCTAAGACTTTTGCACAGTACTGTATCTTTACAAGATTTTTTTTTTTATCCAAATAAAAGAGCTGGACTATGCTGCATTCTGGATCTAAAAAACCTAAATGTCTTCTTAATACAAACTTCAGTTCCATCTGCTATGCATATCAGACGTACAAAATTGGTTGTGACCACAGAAAGATGCATTTCCACATTTCAATTGCTGTGGAATATTTATCTGCTTTAAGCAGAGTGACTTACCCTTTCCTTTGGGTTAGTTTTGGCATGAAGGATGTTCCCAAAGTGAGTACCAGGTGCATTAGAGACCCTGGGGTCAGTGCTTACTCCTGTATTTGAATGATCAGCTGCTGGGTGTACAGTCCTAACAGCAGGTGATGAGCCAGACACAGCAGCAGGACTAAAAGTCAGTTGTGAAAAGAGTCACATTACTCCTTTGCTGACTGTTCAGTGGCATGAGGCTCAATTCGTGTGCCATCCGAACTGTCCTGATGGATCTCAGGGCAGTCTCGAGTATGGATTTAGAGATGAAATTCCAAGTGGCCACATATTGCCCACATGGAGACTTTCTAGGTTCTGTGGAGAACTTCTGTGGAGAAAACTGAGAATATTGCACCAGAGACTGCTTCACCGAATACTCAGTGGCTATCAGTTATATCACAGTGAAAGGTGCCAGTAGTATTGCACGCACACCCTGACACATTGTTTTTTCACAACCTGAGGTTTTCTCCCTGCAAAGAGTGAAACTGTAACAATGGATGTCACCCTGCATTAAATGCCAGTTGATGTCCACTACAGCTACACTTCTGCACTTCTGCACTACTAAGGAGTGTCATTTGTGGACAATTGCGAATAAGCAACATGGTGCTCACCATCCACCTTCTCCAGATTTTACAGATAAAATGTTGCTTCATTTCACTCCAGGTGCTCTGTGATGAGTTGGAGTGATTTTCATTCTCTATTATCAGCACCTTGAGCGATTCTTTCCCTCAGTGGGAACAGAAACAGCATGCTGATTTATATCCATCATCTTCAATAAACTACAGTATCAGCACTTATTTTAAGTGCTGTCTGGGGAGTGCACTACCAGGATGTGTTATGAACCTTCAGGATGACTTTGATATATGGCCTCCTCTAGTTTCGAGGGAAACCACCCTGGTAGTTTGGAAGTTATGGAAGTAGAATGGAAGGATGTGGTGTAACTGTACTTGCTCAACACGATTGGCACACAACTAGCCTAAAATACAAACGCTTGAAAGCGTTTGTTGAAAGACAGCATGGTTGCCAGATCTGTGTAACAAAACCCACAATGGGCGTTTAACACCAAACACAAAACCAGCCCAAGTCATTTACTCAAAAGCCGACACTCCCAATCTCTGTACTAAACTCCAAAATAATAGCTATAATTTTCAATTTAATACTACAGAATACATTATATTGCAACAAAGCACTATTAAAAAAGATTTCCTAAATAGATCCTAAATAAACCAAGGTCCTAACCGAGGTTTTACATTTTATTATATATGTTGTCATGAATCAGTAACAAAAATTTAAATGAATAAATGAAGCACATTAGTGCTCTAACACACAACAAGCTAATTTGTCCTTAAGCACCATTTTTATTTCATATGCATTTACTAGCATTACAATAACTTATTTCTACTGATACACTGTTCATGTAAATGTAAATATACAGTGCAAATCACCTGCAATACGCAGATATGTCTTATTTCTACAGTTGAATCTGACTCTTTCTAATATGATGGACACGTTGATGTATTGCAGTAGCTAGCAACAGCAGCTAATGCTGCATTTACGAGTTTACTGTATCCATGGTTACACTGCAGCTTCCTAACCATTGGCTTAAGATATAAACAATATGGTTAGGTTTGTTAAGGGCCATGTTTCTTTATGTCAAACTGTCACATGAATGTGCATCATCCCCGCATTCATTCATGCTCAACAACATGCAAATTTCGTCCTGAATATGCATGTGCTATATTTTAAAGCGCAGGGTAGTGTGACCTCGTCTCACACATTGAGTCATATGCTAAAGCCATCTTGATGAGTAACAGTTACTGCCATAACATAAGCTTCACTACATCCTTACACAACAAGCATGTAGGCCTGACTGATGCAACACACCAGTTTGCTAAGAATAACACTTCGACAGAGGCTCGAGATTGGACAAAGCAGAAAACATGGGCTACTTTTTTTAACGTAATCCAGTGATATGACAAAGCCACAGTTCATTCAAAGGGAAGTGTTAGGGAGAAGATGAATTGTAGGGAGGGGTGCAAAAAAAGAAAAAAAGCACACAGATGTGCAGTGAGTAGGGGGTTGGCAAGTCGGAGAGGAACTCAATGCCGCAAGGTGGGGGAAGAGACGGGAAGAGAGGAGGGGTCTTTGTGGATAAGGACCCTTGCAGCAGAAGGTAGAAAAAGGGTAAAAAGGCAGAGTGTGTATGTGTGTGTGTGTGTGTGTGTGTGTATTTAAAATAAATCCCTGTGTTTAAAGCCCCAGAGTGTGTTCTGAACCATCTGAATGACTGACTGTGCCGCCCATTTCTGCACCGTGCTGCTCGCGGAATGAAGCAAAGCAGCAGAGGCAGACCCCCTATCAGGTGCCTACATCTGTGCACATGCACACATCCTCTGCTTCTCTCTCTCTCTCTCTCTCCCTCTCTCTATTGTACACACATCCACTTTAGATTTTTCCCAGCATCTCATCTCTGCTTTTTGTCTTTTTTTTTTTTTAAATCAGTATGTGGGTAGAAGCTGCTCTCTCAGGATAACACCACAGCAAAGGGAGCAGGAGAGAGAGAGAGAGAGAGAGAGGGAGAGAGAGAAAGAAAGATAGAGGGATGAGATAGAAAAAAACACCCTTCAATATCTAAATTTATTTTTATTCCCATGGTATAAATACTCACTCGGCCTAAATGCTTAGCTTCCATCTGATCTTGTATGCTAAGTACACTGTCACTGTCACACAGCAGCAACAATAACAACACACAACATCTCATTTGTTTCCTTTTTATCCCTCAATTACCACACTTCCCTCTGACTGAGAAGAAAATATTGCATTGCATTAGGGTGGGATCAGGCTTTTCTCAAAGCAGGTGCAGAATAAAACAGGTAGAAGGAAGAAGGAAAATGAGGAGACAAAGAGGGGTGATGGAGTCAAGCGTGAGTGAGCAGTGAGCAGGCCTCGGACCACACTGAACCATCAGCCCATGTCCAGCATCGAGCATGTACAACATCCAGCAACAAGTTCTGTTATTCTGTTCCTGTGGATCAACAATGGTGACACTCCGAGTGTAACACTGAATTCATGTATTTCTCCCATGCAGCACTGAGGGACTTGATTTCCTCACAGTAACACAGAAAGCCAGAATATCATGGCATTCATGAAGTCTAATACTGATTAGCATGAGATATTTCCTCACACACACCAAACATATCCACATACAAATATATCCACACATTACACACACACACAAACTGATGCACAATTTAAAAGAATAAATAATAATATTAAAGCAGGGAGAGGATGAAGAGACGCTGCTGGTACCTGTATGGAGCTTTTTTTTATTCCTCTTTAGTTTCCTAAGATCTGTTTTTCCGAAGTTTCCACATCATAGCTTCCTTTCTTAAAAAACAAAACCAAAAACAGCTGGAATCAGCTGGAGCGTCGTTCTGGATTCGGACGTGTTGCTTGTAAATAACGCGCGAGCTCCGTGCCAGAATAACGCAGTACCTTCAGAGCAAGAGCAGATGCACAGATGCAAAGAAGAACAGATGCACAGATGCAGAGAAGCAGAGAAGCAAAGCCACCGTGGACGTGAAAGAACAGGAAACAGGGGGGAAAAAAACCCAGTGTGCTCACGGTCCCAGATCACGGCTTATCCTCGGTTCTCCAGCTCTGTTCCAGCCTCCTGTTGGAGATATGCAGCCATAAAAACATCCAAGCTGAAATGTTTCATTCGCAGCGCGCAGCATCGTCGCACAGCATCCAGAGCACAGCGCGCTAATGTGCGCAAAAAAACAGGAGGGGGGGGGGCGGGGTGTGCAAAGGACCTTGGTCGTGCAATGATGGTTGGATAGATAGATAGATAGATAGATAGATGAGATCAGATCAGATCAGATGAGATCAGATGAGATCAGATCAGATTAGACCAACACCCGACTGAGATGTGCTTTGTTTTTACGCGCGCGTGCATTTTGGCCCCAGCATTTCTTCCAGGGAAGAATAAATGATTTCCTAAATAAAACTTGAAATCCACTAGGATCCACTACACGTCATAAGAAACGCGACCGGTGCTGTGTGTCTAAGTGTTAATCAAATGTGATAAGTGATCTTCTGTGAGGTCAGTGTGCTCCCTGCCCCTGCCAGCTGGCATGATCATTTCCGCTCCAGTGAAGCGCCAGGAGAAGGATCGCTCCTGAAAGCCCCGGATCGCGCGCATTGATTGGACAAAAGCCCCGGATCGCGCGCATTGATTGGACAAAAGCCCCGGATCACAGGCATTGATTGGACAAAATGGCAATTGGGCGCGTTTTCATTTGTTAAACGCGGGAAATTATCTACCAATCATTAGCACGGTTTATTGCCTAAGGGATTTCTCTCTGGTGGTAGATGATATTGTTTGTTATTGATTGATTTATTTATTTATTTCATTTTCCCCATGGCGCATGCGCACGGAAGCCAACCCACCAAATTAAACCACAGGTTCTACTCATTTTCATCTGGAAATGTAACCATGCATCAGTAGAAGAGACTGATAGTGAGGAAGTGAGGGAGAATATGGATTGTGTTTCATTAATCACAACACAAATATAGGCTACAGATAAAATGAATACACAATACACACAATGTTTGGTCACATCTCAGTGACGACAAGAACAGAACAACCAGTTTTACTCCAGATGTTGGGTTGATCATTGTTTATGTACAGTAATTCAGGATTTGGAGCTGAGACGAATTTGGTTCACTAGTTTGTGGACACCTGACCATCACGCCTTTATGCTGGCCTTCCACAAACTGACCTCTGGAGATGGGAATACTGCAGCTTGCTCCTGGTTTTCCACCGTGTGCCATCCGACTCCTGCAGCAGATCCAGAATGCAGCTGCGTGACTTGTTTCCAACCTCCCCAGCTTCATTCAGCCATTGCTGCATGGATGGGTTCCTGTTGAGTCTGGTTCCTCTCAAGGTTTCTTCTTCATTTTTCCTCACCACCGTCGCCTCTGGATTGCTCATTACGGATACATTCATAAATTTAAAATTTATATCCTGAATTTACATATTTCTGTAAAGCTGCTTTGTGACAATGTCCATTGTTAAAAGACCTATACAAAAAAATTTAATTGAATAGATCTAAAAAGCAATATATTGGACTTAAGGGTTTATTTAAATTCTTGCCATCTTCTTATTTATATATCATTGTATTAGTTTTTAGTTCTATTTGTTTGTTTTTAACTTGGAGAGCAAAAAAGAAAAAATGGAGAGCAAAGAAGAAAAAAGCAAAGCAAAAAAGGAAAAAATAAGGCAGTCTGCTTCTTCAGTCCGCATTTTCTATCTCCCAGTTCTTGGTTGGGCTTAAAGGCAGATGCTTGTCTTTAATGGCAGTGCTGTAGACGATCGTGAAAAAATCCCATCTCAAAATAAAAATCTGGCAATCTCAGATTAGGCATGAACTATATTTTAATGTAGTTGGAATTTATGTATTGTAATTTTAAGAATCTGCAAGGGCCACCCAGAAAATCAACTGAAGCACCTTTGTAAGCCATAATTAGAGATGCTGAAGTAAGCTGGCAACTTAAGATGCATCAATACAGTGCCTTGCATAAATATCCACCAACCTTGATCTTTTTCACATTTTGTAGTGTTTCCACCTGGAATAGACTCGCTAATCTGCTTACTAAAATGGAATTCCAGAAGAAAAGAAGAATGCGCAAGACATGCAGAACTGAACACCAGTGGCGACAGTCGGGGATGTCTCCACCACAAGTCCTGTCCTTCTTGTTACTAAAATACTTCAAACAGGAAGGAAGTTATTAAAGAAAAAATATTTGACCTTGCTGTGACCTTGACCCTGTTTGGATTAATTCCAAAATCTAATCAGTTCATCTGCTGGTTACAGCGATGATTCCATATAAATCTTACAAATATTCAACCACTCATTCTTGAGATTTCACGCTAACAAAAATCATGAATCTCGGACAGACACATGGACAGACCGATGGCAAAATCGTAGCTAGCCAAAAATGGGCCTTGCTTTCCTGAACATGAACATGAACACGTATGTAACCTCTCTGGATGACAAACAGGAAGAAAGCTATTGAAGAAAAACTATTTCAGACATTTACCTTTGCACCTGTAATTACAGCCAAAGGTGGTTCTACCAAGTATTGACCCACAGGTTTGAATATTTATACAACCAACAAAAGTTATGCATCTTCAAATATTAGGCATATTGTCTAAATCTAATGGTAAAAACCCCAATGAAGTCCATTTCAATTCCAGGTTATAACACTGCAAAATGTGGAAAAGCTAAAGGGGATGAATATTTATTAAAGGCACTGAACTGACATAACTTCAGCAATCACATGAATACTGCTCTCCACGTAAACATGATACGCTGTATTGAAAAAGTGAAAACTTAAACATCAGACAGCATTTCCTAATGAAGATCGTTTGGTAAAAGTTAAATGCGCAGTCACCTGTATACTGCACGCTGTTTTAATGCAGCCTGTTAGGCTTATACACCAGTTTAAAACACTGACACAATGAAACATAGGTCTTAACTGAAAGAGAGGAAAGTAAACACCAATGGTGCACCAAAAGTGCACTCTCACTGTAATTAGAAAGTAAAATGTGCATCTCACTGTAATTAGGGTGAGCATGCAGAACCATCAGTGTTCAGGAAGAAAGCTCGGTCCCAGTGAAGAGACTGGGAAAATTTCTCATACTCCACTGCAAAGAGCTGCTGAGTGTCCTTAAAGAATTAACACTGGGTTGTGCTAGGAATATTACTGGCCCAGCCAGGAGCACTACCACACTCATACATCTATAGAGTATTTTTTTTGTGTTGTGGGTCAAAATGAGTGTTTGACAGCCTTAATATAGTTCAATGGTTTAATAACATTTAATTTAACAATTCCAGAAGATGACTGAATATGCATAACTCTCTCCATTTTTTTAGGAACCATCCATTTTATTAGGAACACCTGTACACCCACACATTCATGCAGTTATCTAATCAGATATAAAATCATGTGGCAGCAGCGCAATGCATAAAAATCAAGCAGATACAGGCCAAGAGCTTCAGGTAAT
This sequence comes from Pangasianodon gigas, assembly GCA_022758105.1. NCBI lineage: Eukaryota > Metazoa > Chordata > Actinopteri > Siluriformes > Pangasiidae > Pangasianodon > Pangasianodon gigas. The sequence continues at coordinate 12,360,682 of CM040482.1, forward strand.
GTTCACATTAAACTTCAGATTGGGAAAAAAATGTGATCTCTGTGACTTTAGTCACATGAGTATGAGCATAAGTATTTCAGAAACTGCTGATCTCCTGGGATTTTCACACACAACAGTCTCTAGAGTTTACACACAAAAAAAAAAACACTGAGTGAGTGACAGTTCTGTGTGTGGAAACGCCTTGTTGATAAGAGAGGTCAGAGGAAAATGGCCAAATTGGTTCGAGTTGCCAGGAAGGATACAGTAACTCATATAATCACTCTTTACCACCGTGGTGAGCAGAAAAGCATCTCAGCATGCATAAAACATCGAACCTTGAGGTGGATGAGCTACAACAGCAGAAGACCACATTGGGTTCCAGTCCTGTCAGCCAAGAACAGGAACCTGAGGCTATCATGGGCACAGGCTCACCCAAACTGGACAGTTGAAGATTAGAAAAAAAATTACCTGGTCTTTTTCTAAACTTCAGCCTTTTTTTTTTTTTTTTAAATCATGTTAATTAACTTGATCTTTGTCCCATAATCATCATGCACGTGCCCCTTAAGCAAGCTGAAAGTAAAGACCTCTCGCCAGCATGACCTCTTTGTTGTATCCCACAGGATTCCTGTGAACCTTAGTGGCAAGCTATTCGGTTACGTCCCTAAGAGCTAGAAATCTACATCGCTCCAGTTCATTATGGGTCTCAGTTACAGAGGATTCTTTCACACCATTCCAAAACCATGGGCATTAACCAGGAATCCTGCTTCTTGTGTTTTCTCTCCCTTGAAAACAATACAGGGTATTTTTGGACTAACTGATTTTCAAGTGTCCAAGAAATGGCTTGAGAACCATGATTTGATTCTACGTACGTTAAAGTATTATCTATTGAAACAGGAAGTTAGGGAGGGAGTATGTTGAACGCTTTGACTGATTTCCACAACAGTCTATAGCGTGCCAGATAGAGCAGTGAGCAGAGCAGAGCAGAGGTTTCCACCCACCTCGACTCGATTTGGTACAGGGCCGTGGGTTGTTCGCGCAGCAGTTTTTTTTCCCTCTCCTCCGCGCTAAGCATCATGCAGCAGTGAGGGCTTAAGGGTTAACACAAGGTAGTGAAATCAAACTGTAGCTACAAACCAGCTTTGAGCCAAGATCAAGATTGTGAAACAGGAATGAGAGCAGACACACAAACACACACACACACACACACTTCAACCATCGTTTCAACACACACATGGTGGTTTGGAAGGAGAATTATTGTACAGGAAGCTGACCGTGTATGACCCATATTGGATGCTAATTAGCTGCTATTGTACAGCAGAACCCGACAGTGGTGAGACAGACCAATCCACAGGTGACTGTTGAAGACTAAATGGGAAGCTCAGCCTTCCTTAAAATCTCATTAAAATGCGTCCATGAAACGTTTACCAATGTGTCTATATTATTCATCACTCTTGGCGAAATTCAGTATTTTAGCCAATTAAAACAGCAAATGTCTCACTGCAATAAAAGGCTGTTCATTCATTTAAAACAAACTGTTTTCGGTGGACAGAACAGCCAGCGTGAAACTGCTGATAGAAGGCAGTAGAAACACCGCCAGTAGAACTCCACTGATGCACAAATTCATGGGTTTTTCATAGAAAAAAATGTCAGCACGGCTTCTCCATATGATGAATGGGAGATCACTCAAAGGGGCTGAACCTTGTAACCAACTGGCAATTATTAACAGGGTAAAGAACATGACTGGCAGCATTTCAATCTTCAGCATATCGGTGCCAGTCAACAGCAGACTGACAGCGCTAGGATGTAGGATATGATCTTAATGTGAAGAGGAGTCCTGGGATGAGCACAGGGAAAACATACCAAACACAACACACACAACTCAAGCTTAGGATCTGTAGCTGCGAGGCGGCGAAGCTCCCCACTGCACCACTGTGTGGGGATTCACCCTCAATTCAATTCAAGTAGCATAGGGCTTATAACAATAAACTTCTTCATAAAAAGCAGCTTTAGACAAATCGGGCTGTGGATTTATGTTTAGATGCCTAATGAGCAGGCCGGAAGTAACAGTGGCAAGAAAAAAGTGAGGTGACATGAGGAAGAAACCTTCACATGAACCAGACTCTTCTAGGTGACACTGCGGGATAGTAGGATTATAAATTAATGAATTGGAATTTTAAAAAAAAATTGACTACAATTACAGTAGTTTTTCCCTCAGCTAAACCCAGACTAAAACAATAACCAAATAACCAAAACTATTACATATAAAAGACTAAACCTAAATCCAAATTAGCTGTCGAAAAGACACAGGACACAAAATACAATCCATGTTAAAGCTGAGTATCTGAGGCTTAAGGGTTGTGTTCAAGGAATCAAGAGATGCTCTGTGGTGGTCGTAGGATTTAAACTCCCAACCTCCCAGTCACTAGAGCAGAACCGTAACCATCCTCTACACTATCATAAAGGACTTATTACTCTGAGTGAGCTGATTAAAAGGCTGAATCTGTCATTTTCTCATTTGTTTATCCTCTGACTGACCAAAAAGTCAAGCAAGAAAAGATTTTAAACTAAAACACTGCATGATTACATGCTGTAAAATATGAAGCATGTGTTTTGTTTGAAACTGTGTTTACACTGCGCTTGTGTTTCTGTGCTTTGTTTCCTTAAGGTTGTGCATCTTAAAGTTTTCCTAAATTTGCTTTGAAGATGTTCATCCTCAGGCAAAATGACAAAACAGTGTTCGTAAACTTTATACAAAATCAAAAACAAATGAACAAATTATTTGAAAAGTAATTTCTTTATTAATATTTTACAATCCTTTACTTCATTTTAACGTCTTGTGTAATGTTCTTGAACGCCGCTCCATTTTGCAATTGTCATTTTTTTTATGCTGTTTCTTTGAAAATGGAGGGGGAGGAGGGGAAAAGACATGAGATGAAAGAATGCTCTGTACATCACTTTTTTCCAGTTAGGAAAAAAATATATATAATTCACATTTTAATTCTCTTCCATACAGTACGCTCAGGAAAGGTAAACGTAACAAAAACTGGATGGGGCACAAGGCCACTTGTCACATAGGTATCATGCACCATGTTTAATGAAATTAAACAAAAAAAAATAATTGCTGATTATCTACTTTCTTCAGATAGTTATATCTAAGATGGCAAGTTCTCATGGGCAAAAAAAAGGTAACTCATTGGAGTGGCACTCCAAACACTGGAGGATGTTATAATTAAGAAGCTTTGTGAAATGAAGCAGATTGCTGGCAAGTAAGATGAACGTAGTGGGCCATTTTGTCCCTAACGCGACTGTAGTGATGCTTCAGAAGAGCATGTCCTTTTTTTTTTTTTTTTGTGAATGTCCAAAAACAAGTCAGTGTACCAATTCATCCCAAACTGACCAAGGTTTTTTTTTTTCTTTTCTTTTTGTCAGTCTAAATCAAGGTTTTGTATGATCCATACACAATACTGTGGTCATGCAATCTAAGTCTTTTATTACCTTTTTTTTTTTTTTTTTTTTTTTTTTTTTTTTTTTTTTTTTTTTTTTTTTTTTTTTTTTTTTTTTTTTTTTTTTTTTTTTTTTTTTTTTTTTTTTTTTTTTTTTTTTTTTTAGTGCTGGTGCTTTTCATTCCAATTCTCTCTCACTCTGGGCAGTGTCGTTATCTTTAGTTAGAATTAAGGGCTGGATATTAATTGATGGAGTGAGATACAGATTGTAATTACTCTTGTATATAGGATTGCTGTATGAGGATGTGGACAACCCTAATGTTTAAAACATCCCATTTAATTAAAAAAAAATGCTTAAGATACAAGGAGGAAGCAAATGGAATTATTGATTATGGTTGTGGTCAGACACATCAAATGCAGGCCAGTTCATTTAATCCAGCTTTAAAATGATGACAACTTCAAGAATAAGCAACTGAATTTGGTCTCACACAGCTCAGTATTCCTTGTGCTAGATCAGATATTTAACATTTGCTTGTGCACTACGAATCGTACCAGCAACACAATCTGACTTGTGTTTGTTGTCTACTGTGCTGGACGAAATTTTGTAGGCTTGTGTCTCTTTGGCTCAACAATGCTCTGTCAAGATTTTAAGAGTTTTACTAAAACAAGGTGGTAAGTGGAAAAAGTTCTGGGCAAGTGGATTTTGTAGGTACTGGGAGAAACTCCAAAGGCAATATGCACCAACGAGACATAAAACAGCCTCGTAACAGCATCTGAGTCGCCACACCACGTGCGTGAGAGTGTGGATTCAGTCCAGGAATGTCAACAGTAGTCTGCAGTTCTTATTGTCTGTCACTGGAGGTCCCGGTCCTCAAGATACCTGTACTCAAACGTGAATCCTTCTTTCTTTCTCTGGCCCCACTTCTCGTAGTCAAAGTAAATGTACGTCCCCTGAGGCACAAAAGAGAGAAAAAAATTATTGCCTAGAAAAGTTAGCATCAAAATGATTTGGATTTTCTTATGTAGGGTCATTCCATTTCCAGTCACCTGAAAACAAAACAAAGGCCATGACTACAAATGAATGAATGAAAAAGTTGATAAGATTCAAGCAAAACATTTGCGGGTCCAAACTAGACTAGACTTGACAACCAGGCCTAGTTTGGCCAGACCAGAATGCAACCTGTGTAGAGTACTGTCAGAGATTTTCACTAAAATCCAAGAAAGGAACAATTAAATTCACACACGTATAAATGATCACTGATTTTTACTGTACTTTAGGTTGAGATGTTTCTTATTTTTGTTTATTTTCCTTTATCCCCTTAGATCCTTAAAAGCTCCTAAACATGACATCATGTCATTTTTCTCTTTTTACGTCATAATAAAAATAAATTATGGAAACAAATACATTTGCAGTGATTCAAAAACAGAGAAAATGTTGCATGCACCACCTGCTATCCCTTCAGATGCTACTCATAAGCTGAGGTCACACCAGATGTGAAAAAGCCCAGAAGCTGAAAAGAGATTTGATTGCTGTAGAGGGTAATTAGGCTTTCTCTTAGATGAACTTAGGGGCTCTTAGAGGCTTTCATCTTAGATGAACCCGAACCCAGCAAATCCGCCAATCTTTGAAGAGTGGGCCGATAGAAAACAAGGGCGTGGGGCTGGAGAAAGGTCTTACTGAAAGACTGAACATGGGGGAGCTACTTATTATGAGCTAACAAGCAAGCGTAGTAGTTTACAAAGATTATTAAGATAAGATCAAACAACAAACTAGCAAGCTAGGTTAGCTGCTCATTAACCAGTACTTTCCCTACAGAAACATCATACACCACATCCGCCCATAAGTGTGTAACCTTGCTCCACGTTCCACGCCAAGACATTTGCAAAAGATTTGCAAAGTCCAAGGTGACTGTGACTTTAGTGTGCTCATGTATGTTGTACATAGACTTCTGTGAGGCTGCCAAAAGATTTTAAAACAGGTGTGTAGACTTTTTATATCCAATGTACAGTATGTGCAGACGATGAGTCTCATGCAATTTTACATACACCACTGGGTCTCACCCGCTCACCACTGGGTCTCACCTGCTCAAACTCATCAGTGATGGTCTTAGGTTCCTCGTGCCTCTGGAACCACATCATGTACTTTGTGTGGAACCTCCAGGACTGCTTTTTCAAGGCTTTGGCTGCCAAATACTGAGCCTTTGTGCCCTACCAATAAGAACGGATATGTACTAGTTATATAATGTATCTATATGTCATACAGTGTCTATTTTGCACAAGAAGCAAAAATAATGAACGCCCACCTCAAGGTAGTAGAAAATGAAGAAGAGAGTCTCCGTGGACAGCCTCTGGTAGAACTCCACAGAGTCTGAGTGTGGTGGTGGCACCTGGTGATGGAAAGGCAACGTAGGACAGGGATTCCTCATCAGGTACTGCCTGTGTGTGGAAGGAAGACAACGTGAGTGCACAAAGCACATCATCAGCAAAATCAAAAGGTTATGGGAGTTCATCATAAAGAATGAACTATAAAAAGCACTACAATATACAGTTATATATCATACCAAAAACATTCACTATCAGCATTATCCTCAGAGGCACATGCCTGAAGCAGCTGGTATGTGTATCTGTGAAGGCCAGAGGAATGCGTACCTGATCCTCTCCGAGTCTGACGGGTGGGGCATGTGCGTCCAGGCTGCCTCTAGCATAACGTGCTGGTAGTGCTGCTCTTTGGAGATGGGGACAGAACCCAGAGGACAGACGCCCAGCGATGGAGGAATGTTAACCTCTGAAAGAGAAGACTGGGGGGCTGTAGGGGGACCTGTCGGGGCTGTGGAACTAGGGAAGATATCTAGAGGCAGAGAGAAAGGTTAATCTCAACTACGATAATATACAGTCCCCTTCGAAAGTATTGGAACAGCAAGGCCAATTCTCTCGTTTTTGTTTTACACTGAAGACATTTGGGTTTGAGATCAAAAGATGAATATCAGAATCTCACATTTCATTTCCTGATATATACATCTAGATGTGTTAAACAACCTGGCACCTTTTGTTTGAACCCACCCATTTTTCAAGCTATCAAAAATATTGGAACATGTGACTGACAGGTGTTTCTTGTTGCCAAGTGTGCCCTGTTAAATTGATTGTTTAAACAATTAATAGCTCTGAATGTCTACTCTTGGTTTGAGCCCTGGGTTTCACCTGTGAATACTGCATTTGTTGTTAAAAAGGATAAACCAACATAAAGACCAGAGAGCTGTCTATGGGAGAAAAGCAAGCCATTTTGAAGCTGAGAAAAGAGAGAAAATCCATCAGAGCCATTGCACAAGCAGAAAGAAAGGAACTGCTCATGATCCAAAACATACGAGCACACTGGTCAAGCACAGAGGAGGTAGGGTCATGGCTTGGGCTTGCATGGCTGCTTCTGGAATGGGCTCACTAATCTTTATTGATGATGGAACTCAGGATAGTAGCAGCAGAATGAATTCAGAAGCCTACAGAAACGTTCTGTCTGCCAATTTACAGAGAAATGCATCCAATCTAATTGGGAGGAACTTCATCATGCAGCAAGACAATGACACAAAACACACTGCCAACACAACAAAGGACATCATCAGAGGGAAAAAGTGGGAGGTTTTATACTGACCATTTCAATCACCAGACCTTAACCCAACTGAGCAGCATATTTCACCTCCTGAAGAGGACACTAAAGGGAGAAGCTCCCCAAAACAAACAACTGCAAGAAGCTGTGCTACATGCTTGGAAAAGCATCACAAAAGAAGAATGCAACAGTTTGGTGATATCAGTGGGCCACTGGCTTGATGCAGTTATTGCAAGCGACGGATATGCAACAAAATATTAGGTGTTATTTATTTTAGGACTATTGTTCCAATACTTTTGCTCACCTAAAAATTGCTTGTTTTTCCACCAAAGGTAAATTTAAATGTAAAGATCAGGAAATGAAAGCTGAAATTCTGATCTATAGTCTCATATTCACCTTTTGATCTTAAACCCAAATATCTTATAAAATGTGTATAGCAAAAACTGAGGGGACTGTATACAAAGTTCAAGAAAAACATTAAAAAAATCAATCTTTACATGATCCTATGTATGGACCGCTTGTTTTGTGCATCCCTCCATACGCAGCACTGCTTGACGATGTTGTCACTATAGTTATGGGTGTTATTCAAGGATATTCTGAGAAGCGAACTAACCCTGTGCCAAACCAGCAGCCTAAGCCCTGTGGCCCTCCTCCAATTCCGAACTTTAGCAAAGACCATGTGATAGCTGTAATATCACAAACTGTTAGCTTGACTACAGCATTAGTTTTTCCTTTCTAATCGAGAGCAAACTTACAGCTTGAAAGTACTCAGCTTACCTTGGTTTTAAGCAACCTTCCCATCCACTTGGACATGAACTAGGAAAATGTTGCTAGCATGGTCTGATACAGTAATGCTACATTAAAGAGGTTGGCTGCTTTAAGCTATTTCCCACTGTTCTTCTATTTGCAGGGACACAAAGACAAACTATAGTTATGTAAGAATTTAAATTATAGTTACAGTGGGGTTTTTTAAGTATAGATTTAACAACCAAAAGCAATCAAAACCCCAATTTGGATGCCTTGAGCGGATGAAACTGGGAAAATAATTCACTTCCATTTTCAAATCTTAGCACTGCCTGTTGAAATGATCAGCCTCCTTAAAGTCCCCATGAAATCACTTTTTAGCTGTGATGTGATCCTGTATACTGACATATTTCCTTCTGAAACAGGAAGTCAGAATAACGTCATGTTGAAGTGCTTAACTGACCGCTTAAACAAACCTGACAGTAGCTTAGCAAGCTAGCTAAATATGGAAAACACTCAACACTCTTACTGATGGAGAAGCTCTGGCAGTGTATAAATTGCTTCTCAGAAGCAACTTATTCCAGTATTGAAGAGCCCCAAGGTGGTGAAACACCTCTGAAAAGCTCCTGCCACGTAACTGTGACCTTGTACAAATTCCACCCTTGTCAAAACAAATAAATTCCAACATTTCCATTTTCATCAAAGGATGGTTAGAAATTGGGAATAGTGCGCAGGATAACGCATAGCCAAAAACACATAGATGAGCCGTGTTTGCTGCTTCTGCTGCTAATGCACTACTGTAGAGCAAGACCTGCCTCCAGGGGCGGGATCTAGAAAGCATTTAAAGTGTACGATCAAAGATTTGGCCAAATATTAATCATAAAAATTTTTGATTGTTTCCCTGAAAGTCATGAAATATAAGATTAAAATGAGGATATTTCCAAAACTATGTTTTGTAATTTTTTTTTGTCTATGTCCATAAGATTAAGGGACAGGTCCAAAAACTCTAAACCACCAACTTTGACTTTAGGGGCACTTTAAAAGTTTTTGTCAAACATTCTACTGGAATTGTGTTATTCAAGAGTTTCAAGAGTTTTCCACTCATGCAGTGAATCACAACTAGGCCCATCATGATTATTACATAATCGCCTGATCATGCTTATTTGTGTTCACTGTATTTTCCACAGTCGCTTTCATGCTGCATTAAACCGAGCATGAATCGGATAAACGTATCCATTAGGCTGATGCAAAAAAATTGTGGTATGCACTAATACCACAAAGCTAAACAACTGATCCATCACCACATCCAACTGGCCAGGAAAGGAACAAGCCAACCACAGGTGCTGTTCCTTCCTGGCTACTGGTTATTCCAAAGGCTTTTTAGCAATTACTTAAATATTCATTTCAATATTATTTAGATAGGGCTTTTGTCAATGAACATAGTCACAAAGCAGCTTTACAGAAATCTGGATATAAATTTTAAATTTTTTCCTAATGAGCAAGCCAGAAGCAACGGTGGCAAGAAAAAAACTCCCTGAGACGACGTGAGGAAGAAACCTTGAGGAGATTCAGCAAGGAACCCACCCAACCCAGCCATGTGATTATAAATCATTTCTGTCTACCATAGAGACTAGCAGTGCTAAGTGTTGAAAGGAACTTGAGTAGGAGCATGAGTCATTTCTGATTTCATTTCAGTTTCAACTTTACGTCAATTGTAACAAAGTGAAGTGATCGTCTCTTCAAAGCTTGAGACTTGAGCGTAACTGTTTTTGGCAAGTGCAGTCTTTAGGCTATCCAAGGAAGAGCATCCACAGCCACCTTTAGGGTAAATACTAACACACAGTTTAGGTAGTCTTTGCAGTAGTCTTTTGCGGAGTGGAAAAGACGAGAGAGTGGAATGGATTTAGACAGCAGACATTTTCAAACAGGAGTAATGCATGAGTAAAGTTACGAGTTACTAAAGTTAACACAACAACCATGTCCACACACAGATCCTGATAACCTGTAATAACACTAAGTATGAAACATAGATGTGTTGTAAACATAGGTTTAAATTAGATCAAACAAATAGCAATTTTTTAGAATAATTATTCTGATAATTAAATCATTAATAACAATTATTTGTACAATAAATAACATACATTGAGCTGCATTTGAAGACTGGGTGGAAACACTGGCTTACCTGAACCATTGCACACTCGTGTATTCCAATCTCCAACTTTGTTTACTGGAAATTAATTTATTAACCTTTAGGTTTGATCAAAAAACTGGTCATTTATTAGTTAAACAGTAATTATCTAACCTTTAGCATCCCTATTAACACTTCATGCAAAACTTAATTGTCATTGCAGTTCCATGTTTATGTGGAAATTCTACTTCTATGTGCAAATACTGTTAAATTCTCTGTCTTTTCAGGAAAACAGAATCCATAGGGGCTCTACAAAGATGAGTGCATGTGGGTGTATTGTATATTCACCTCCAGTGAGATGTAGCGCAGAGAGTTCTCCCTCTAAACTTGAGACCTGAGCTGCTCTCTCTGCCATCGATTTCAGAGAACTGAGCGGTTCCTGAGGCTGAAAAAGAAGAAAGAGTAAAGACTGAAAATCCATGTACATACAGGTGCACACACAGAACAGAGATGGAGATACCAATAATCTGCAATAATCTACAAAAGCTGTGATAAATGCATAATTTTGTATCATATGCATGACAGACACTACCGCTGTACTCCACTTTATCTGTCCAGAGAGGCAGCATTTTAGGCAGTGTTTTAATGCTATGCAATAAAGGCTACCACAGCATAACAGCTGGCACTTAAGGTTGATTGAGGGCAGAGACATGCAACATCGACACAGTTTTGTCTTTTAGTACTGTTCTCCAAGGATGAGAGTTCCATGACAGTTTAAAGGGCATGGCAGGAAGGACTGCTGCTCTGAATCATTACAAGAAATTTAACCATGCAGCCTAGTTAGTATTCAATAGGTTGTGAGTGAGTGAGTGTAACTTGCTAAAATTTGGTAGCCTGGGAATAAGTTATGCCAGGGATGTCCATTCTTGTCCACAAAGAGCTGGTGTGGGTGCAGGTTTTCATTCCAAACAAGCAGGAGCTACTGATTAAACAGGTGGAATCAGGTGTGGCTCCTAACTGGTTGGAATGAAAACCTGCACCCACACTGAACCTTTCTGGATAAGATTGGACTCCTTAGATCATACTAAGACCAGGCACTACAGGCTAAAATTGTAACCCATATGTTGCCATAATGTCTTTGTATGCTGTAGCATTACAATGTAGCATTACAATTAAGAGACTCAAACCTGTTAGTGTACTGTGTGTGTGTATATATATTATATACATATATAATATGTTTATATATTACACACACACACACACACACACACACAGAGTCTACTTTATTAGGAACACCTGCACACCAAACCAAATGTGGCAGCAGTACAATGCAAAAAATCATTTTATATATATATATATATATATATATATATATATCTACACACACACATACACACACTCTAATATATTTTAATTCGATGTTGCAACACAGCAAAAAGAGAAATAACCACTAGGGGGGTGAATACTTTCTGGAGGCACTGTATATAAACAGCATAATAAGTGAAACAGAGTGTAGATTGTTCCAGGGAGGTGTAATACCTGATAAAATTTAAGAATTTAACATCCTACTATGCTCTGTAGCATGCTGAGAATCTGAGCAGGGCCAGCTGACCTTGATTTTGGATCATTACTGGGTTCATTATTGGGTCATGGAAACTACTCAACTGGCTGTGTTTCAACAGGCATAGTGACTAAAGTGACGTCTACATTTAGATGGGAAAGACGTCAGTAAATAGGGCTGGAAACACATGTTCCAGCACATGTTCGTAAACAGTGTGATATGTAAGGAAAAGCAGAAGAGCAGCCATTCTATACAAGACATGATCAGACTCTCAGCAAGAACAATAACAACTACACAGAAAGGGATGTCGTAGTAGGTTTGTAGTGTATAAACCACTAATTACAAAGACAGATATTCATTCGAGAGTTCAGTAAAACAAAAAAAAAGTGTGTGAGGCTACATTAGAGGGAACTTTAACAGCTACCCAGTAGCTAACAAACTAATGAGCAAGTACAGCCAGATGGAGCTGGCACAATATTCTCCTTCCCTATTAATGCTTGGAAGTTATGTACCCTGTTAGTCTGGTTGCTAATTAATAACTTCCAACTGTAACGAAGGTAACAAACTTCTGCATTAGCTGTCAGCTCATGCAAGTTCATAGTACAGCTAAGTCTCTCAGAGGAGCTCCTAATATGTGTGTGCTCTCATTTTCTGCACGCTATACCGAAGCATATGACCATGACTAACCATCACAAACAAAAACAACTGCTCCCAAAAGCATTAATGTTGCTTATAAAATAGTAACACTGAATTAATGATGTGTTAAACAAAGGCTATTTTTCCTCACTATTTCTCATTTATTGAGCACACAGCGTATCCTGCTCCCCATTCAACTACTCATAATAAACTGCTTTAATGTCACGCAACGCATTTTCAAGTGACAGGATGGGAGCAGTAAATAAACATCAATTAAATCAATATTAATTTCTTGCTGCCGATGATAAGTGGCGACATTTTGAAAGCTCCGTCATTTGTCTCAGACTGTTTATAACTTTTATGCACCCAAATGATTAGAATCCGTGCCTAACTCACTCTATTCTTTATCAGGAGCTAAAAATATCAGTCTAAAATAGTTACATAAATTATGATAAATTACACAAATCACAGAATTACACAAATATAATCACAGGAAATACACGAATAAGCAGCTTGATAAAGAAGTAAGCGCAGAAATAGTACTTAAAGTAAATACTATTTATATGTAGTACTTAAGTTCATTTGCAGTAAACAGTGCAAATAAAGAGAAAATAATGATGTGGTATTGTCAGCTGCAGCTGATGTGCGAGTTAAAAAGAGGTGACATTGTGCGAGAGAAAGACACAAAGGAAGAGAGAGAGAGAGATGCTGAGTTACTGAGCAATTCGGCAATTGAGAGTAAGGCCTATTTCACATGCACAGTGTGTTAAAGTGACGACGTATGATGCTGCTGAAAAGTGTTACGCAAACACAACTTTATAAAATCCCCACTTTTCTTCTTATATATTTAATTTGTTCACTACTGTAAAAGTTTTCAGCCTTTTGATTTCAAAAGTTCAATTTAGAGAAAAAGACACTATCTTGAAAGAACATGTTTTTGTAATATTGTACATCATAAAGGTTAGGCGTTTATAGTTATAAATAACAATTTGCCAATGCTTAGACAGTTCAAATGCTCCAAAAGCAAGAGTACGTTGGTGCTGTTAGCATCAACACTAAACTTCAAGAATGTATCAGATCAATCAGTGTTACATGGAGGCAAACAGCTTTAATTCAGCTGCACAAAGTACAGAAAAACACAGAAAAACTGGAACTGTGCTTTTCCCCCATTGGTGCCTGCTCAAAACTGGTACCAACTGAAGCTAAAGGTACTCCAGGACTGGCAGCACACAACTGTAGAAAAGCAATACTGTGCTAATCCCCCCCCCCCCCCCCCACAAATATTTGAGTTTAACTTCTCAAACCAGCACAAGCAGCAGTTTCTGCCATTAACACACTTCAATGGAACAGGACTATAGATCATATGAGATGATGTCTTTACAACGTTTTTTTCATCACTGTGTCCATTTACAGTTGTCTCTCATGTTGCTGCAAAAAGAACTAGAGGCAGTAAAATCCAATACTATTGCCATCCTCCAAGAAGAAATAATTGCCTCAATTAAATTACATACAAAGATTTTCCATTCAAACAATTGAAAAATCTACTTCCCTTTCCTCTAAAAAAAAGATAGTTATCCTAGGAACTTCATAGTATTTAAAAATAATAAAATAGTTTTAAAAAAAAAAGTATATTCTTTAACATATATGTCAAACATATTGGAACCCCTAAAATAACATTTTGGCAGTTTGGTGTTCTGGAGCACTCAGGTGTGTGTCCACCTCATGCCAAGAAGAAAGGAAATCAGTGATGACCTCAGAGAAGCAACTGTTGCTGCTCATCAATCTGGGAAAGGTTATAAGGCCATCTCCAAACACTTTCAAATTCACCATTCTACAGTGAGAAGGATTGTTTACAAATGGAGAGGCTTCAAGACAGTTGCCAATCTTCCCAGGAGTGGGCTTCCCAGCAAATTCAGTCCAAGGTCTGACCATTTAATGCTCAGAAATATAAATAAAAACCCAAGACCTATATCATGTGACCTACAGGCTCATGACAGCACAATCAGAAAAAGACTGAACAAGTATGGCTTTTTGAGACCAAGGTGTAGATGTTTGGTCATCATGCACAGTGCCATGTTTGGCGAAAACCAAACCAAAGGGTATCACAACAAACACCTCAAACCCACTGTTAAGCATGGTGGTGGAGGGCCGAAGATTTGGGCTTGTTTTGCAGCCACAGGACCTGGGAAACTTGCAGTCAATGAGACAACAGTGAACCTGAATATTCTTGTAATAAATGTGAGGCCATCTGTCCAGCAGCTAAAGTTGGGCCGAAATTGGATCATGCAACAGGACAATGATCCCAAGCACCCCAGCAAATTTACATCTGAATGGCTAAAGAAGAAAGAAATCAAGGTGTCAAAGTCCAGACCTCAACCCCATCGAGATCCTATGGCAGGATCTTAAAAGAGCTGTGTGCATAAACAAATGCCCTTAAACATCAATGAACTCAAGCAATGCTGTAAAGAAGAGTGGGCCAAAATTTCTACAGAAAACGTTTACTTCAAGTTATTGCTGCTAAAGGGTGTATTTTCTTTTCCCACCTGGATTCTGAATGTTGGTTTCCTTTTTGGAAAAATGACTATATTGAAATCTGTTGTGTTTTTGTTATTTAGGCCCTGATAAACTATAGAATTGAAGGGGGGGGGGTATACTTTCTTTTTCCCATGACTGTATTACACAGTTCCACTTATGTTTATACATGAAAGTTTTATATTCATTTATTTTTGCATTTTTATATTAATTTTCGCTCACTTTCATGAAGGATGGCAATAATTCTGGAGTTGACTGCAGAACCCCATGTTCCATTTGTACCTGTCTGAGACCATTCTTGTTTTTAAATATGCAGTGAAAAACACACCCACATCATTTATTTCAATAATCTGCAACTAGGGGTGTGTGTGTGTGTGTGTGTGTGTGTGTGCGCCTGACCTTGATGGCATCAGCCGCTTGTGTGAAGGAGTGAGGTCCATTCAACAGGCTGCCCCCACTTGGTTTACTCTCACTATACGAGGGCGATGGTGAACTGGTAGGAAGAGTCATAGACCCCAGAAGGCTGGACCCATTGTCCTTACTGTCGGGAAAGAAAGTACAGACGCATACATGGTATTTTAGGTTTAACTAATTAAACTGGATAGGGATGATTGAATTAGGGCTAATGAGGAATAATGTCAATTACAACAACTCTGGCTGAACATTACTATCATACTGAAATTGAACTGAATTGATAATTAAATTGGGAAAAAAAAGAAAAAAAAACATCAGTATGTTGCATGATCCAAACATTTTCCTCTTCCTCTAAAGTGTGGTGTTAAAGGCTGAAAATGGAGACTTTGCAATTGCTATAGCACACAACCTACACCCCGCACTCCACGGAAAAGGCAGCGCCAGGCTCTAACCGTGTGCAAACTCAGCAACCCTTTACTTAGGGGAAAAAAAAAGGTATACTCACGGCAGATTGGTTGTGGAATTTAAGGTTGAGGCTTGGTTGTTTTGTAACTGGCTGGCACTGTTGAGGGCAGAATCAGATGCGCTATCTGCTACTATGGCACTATAGGCTGAAGAGATTGAGGGGGTGGGGGGTGGAATAAAAGCCTCAGCTAAACAGCAATATTTGAATATATTTGAATATTTGAATGTTTGTGTTCAAGTACATCTTTTAAAGCCACAGACTGATTCTAAAGATTATAATTATGGAATAATGCTTATAACTATCACTTACTTGTGCCACCATTCTGTTTCTGCCCACTAGGTGGCCGTGGAAGCCCAGAGCTCCCCACAGCTGTTGCACTTCCTGATATAGAGTTTCCACCATTACTCCCAATAACACCCACGCTGCTCGTCTGCACCAATCCCCCTCCAACAGGGCTGGGTGAAACCAAGGACGAGGGCTGCACTGCAGTCGGTGTGGTCCCCAGACCTAAGATTGCACTGCTGATCCCTGTAGTGCCTGGTGCTGACCCCAAGAGGCCTGTTGAAGCACTGTTTCCATTTGTGCCAGCTGTTGGAACTCCACTGGAGTTTGAGACACTGGCATTAACTGTGGCATTGGCAGTACCGGATGCAGCAGCCTGGGCATAAGGTGCTGGGGTGGAACCTTGCAGGGGCCCTGGCATGCTAGTCCTGGACGTCGGCATCCCTGAAAGACTAAGGCCGGGAATCTGGCCAACACCACTGGTGGTCGGTGCACCACTCTTGGCTAGGCCCAGGCTGAGAGCATGGCTCAGGCTGGAAGCTGGACTTGGAGTGAGCAGAGGCTGGGCTTGGTTGTTGGGTGTACTGATAATGGAAGGAGAAGAGGTTGATGTGGGACTGGGTAAGAGAATACTGGAGGGAGCTGCAGAGGCAGAGGCGCTGGATTGGGAGTTGATGGCATTTTTGGATTGGTGTTGCTGTTGGCCATGCTGCATTTGCTGCTGGATGGCAGAGCTGTAGCTGCATGAGTTTTGTACATGGCCTCCCATGTTGCTCAGGAGGCTGCTACCTCCGCCTCCTGAGCTGCTGCTGCTTGCCACGGTCGCCACAGACACCACCGAGGTAGAGGAAGATCCCGAACATGAAGAGGACGATGAGGACGAGGAAAGAGATGATGGATTGCCATTCTTTACTGGAGACTAAGGGTGAAAAACGTAACCAAATATCAACTATCAATTATTAATGTCAAATACTTTTCAATGAATTTGTTGGCTAATATGAGGCTCCTTCTATCAGCGACCATTTTCTCATGATTACTACGTTTTGACTGCTACATACTGTAATAGATTCCACATAAATGAGAGAATGTTTTTAAAATTACCTGACTGAATTCACTATCTGTGGAACGACCTCGCTTCTTATCATCCTCAGAATTCTTCAGGAGAAAAAGAAAAAAGATAACTGATCCATTTACAACTTACTTCTTTGAAAGCATCAATAACTGATCATGACTTTGATCATATGTCAAGCTGCAGAAAATATCTTGAATTGTGCACTCTTACCGTAGTGCAAGTAGCCGGGGATGGAGGAATTGGGGAAGACGAAGTGGTGGATGTCGGTGTAGAACTGGAGTGCTGGAAGATTTCATCCTCCGTGTGAGCTGGAGGAGATGTGGCAACCAACGGCTGGGCTAAATATTTTTACATACAAATACAGAAATACCACCATTCAACCATAACCACTCTACTTTTAGGCTTCAGGAACAAGGCATGCAAAGAGGAACTCCTCTAGCTTACATATATCCTCCAGGTCCAGGTCATCATAGAGGAATTCATTCTCCTCAAAGTCAGGATCCTGAGAAGAATCGATGTAGTACTCCACATCATCCTTGATCTTACGGATGGAATCCACCTGTACCGAGTCGTTATCTAGCATTCGCAAAATGGTCTCCAGCATACGAATGTGGTAGCGGTGCCTCTCAATCAACTTTTTCAGCTCGTCTATCCGATCCTGCTTCTGATGGGAGAAACCAGAGAGAGCTGCTACTGACCCACAGCTTTAAAGGGTACGGCATAGTCATTTTTAACAAGAAAGGAAACTGTGTAATGTCTCATGTTAAAGATATCCAGTAATATTTCTGAAAAAATGACAAAAAATATACAGTCCTAAACTGTGTTATCTGCGATTTTGATCATTTCTGATTTAAAAAAGCAATGTTTGGTAACTAGCGTATTTTACAAGAAAAAATAAATGGTGGGTTGGACTTACCCAGTTGGTCTTGTTCCAGTACTTTTTTCCAAGTAAAGTACTGGAACAAGACCAATTCTTTTGTTTATGCTATACACTGAAGATATTAGTGTTTGATGAATGAGACTATAGATTAGAATTTTAGCTTTCATTTCCTGAGATATACATCTAGATGTGTTAACCAACATGGCACCTTTGTTGGCAGAGCACCTAATTTTTCAAGTGATCAAAAATATTGGAACATGTGAGTGAGAAGTGTTTCTTGTTTGACTGTTTAAACAATTAATAGCTTTGAATGTATACTCTTGGTCTGAGCCCTGGTTTTATTAATCTCTTATCCATGTTTTGATCTCAGTTGCAAATGTCTACAGTGTATAGCAAAAACAAAAGAATTGGCCCTGCCGTTCCAATACATTTGGAGGGGACTGTAGATACAAGACAAGGACCATAACATCTTTCACAAGGGACAAAGGCTTATTTGAGTCACATGCTGTCAAAATACATCTTTGTGGTTATTTCATCTATTGTAGAGATTACCAAAAATCATGCATTATAAATGTATTCTTTCAGAGCGCACATGGTATTTGGAAGTTAACCAGTATAAATGTAAACACAGAAGAAATGTTTAAATTCTGTTTCCACTGCAGGAGTTAAAAACCTACGCATGCATTTGCATGAAAACTATTGCAAATCAATCTCACACACACTGCCGGCTTTTATGAAAGGCCTCTTTTGTTAATTTTTTTGAATTCATTTTTTTAGTTTTCAACACTGAATGTCATGTAAAACTCCTTCAAGCCCATTTTAGCAACTCCAGTAGCAGACAACAAAAATGAATTCTTTCAGAAATGGAGCAATAGTCATAATTTATGGGACAGAATGGTACAAGAGAGTGTCTTTCTACAGTACAGCCAACAGTGATTACATGTCAGGGCTCTCCAGCGGCTTGTGAGGCAAACCACAGAAAAGCGTTCCACATTATTCAACTGCCAACACAAGATGGAGATGAGCATTTTGTCCATTTTTTACAGCTGAAATACTCAGACAAAATGAGCAAGTCTATTAATTCCCAAGGGGTGACTATGACATTATAAAGTCTGCGGTCTTTGCAACTTTGACAAAACCTAATGGCACTAAGGTTTTTTGGCTGTGTAACACAGTTCGGAAACCCACGAGTGCATGTACAGCAGTTTTGCACTAAGTTAGGTACTAAGACAAATACGTCAGTCGTCTTTGTGTTTTTTCGCAGAAAAAAACAAGTCTAACAATCACTTCTGCTTTCTCCAGTTTCTCATTTATAGCCTACCAGTAAACCTCCCATCACAACCTGGTCTCTAAAACTATAAATTCATGAGGCCGGATGTTCTGTGTTCTGTCACTAGTATAGGAGTAATGAGCATGTTTGTGTCAGATGAAGGCAAAGATGCATCTGACAGGATCAGTGTCTCGAAATCAGTCAGACTCAGAAATGATAAAAATAAGACATAATGCAGTTTAAGAGAGTTTTTCTTACAAGTTTCATGAAATTTGCTGCAGCTCTTTAATACATTCAGCAGATGCAGTCTGGAATGAAAAATATGAATGAACAAAGAACTGACCTCTTTGTCTCCTTTCTTTTTCCGTGTCTGGACCGAGAGTGATTCCACCTCACTTTCAAACTGGTCCACCTGCATGTTTAACGTGTCTATCGTTGTCTGTGGGACAGCAGCAGAACAGAGGAAACACAGACATTGTAGATTAATAGTAGTTTGATGCACAGTGTATTCTATAGTGAATCTCTGGTTAATGACCACGTGGTAAGCATTACCAGGTGGTGTTGGGGCATACTGAACGTTTGCACTTACCGTGAGCCACTGTCCAACCTCCTCTTTCTCTTTTTGCGCAGGGTCAACTTTCTGAGCAAGGCCGAGTCCCTCTTTGGAGTACGCTTTCGTTTTTGTCTCTCGCTCCACAATTTTAAAGCGCTCCATTTGCTGAGGACACAAAAAACAGAAGCATTTCAAAAACTATTTGTTCCCAGAGAAACAGAAAACTGAGTAACGAAACTGGGTAAATATTTGCATACTTCCAAAATGGTTATTGAGCCTTACACAAAATGCTTTATTGAAGAACTTAGCAAACTCCATCACACATGTCCTTTTATTCTGAACTATCAAATGCCTTTGAAAAGACTGTCTAATTCTAAATGCACCACATTCATGAGCAGATTCTGATAAGCACGCATTTTCCAGCAATTCCCTTGTGCTGAATGACTTTCAACTGGCTGTACAGGTACAACATATTTTATTTTATATCTATTAAATTGCATTTTGTTTTGTTCAATCATATTTCCATTTCATGTTTTGTTTTACTGTCTACTCTAAATAAGACCTTAGTGAGCTTGTTTCCAATATAAATAATTAAATTATTGAACTTAAGCCTACTCTGTACTGATCACAAGGCTGAGCTTCCACAATGATGATTTCACAACATAACAACTGATCAAAAGCACATCGACGAACAAGAGAAAAATAGTTACAAGAACAAATTCATTAAGATATTAACTATACAGATACATTCAATGGTTATATATTTGTTTAACTGTCAATCTTTTTGCCTCAAAAGAAGCGTTCACTATAAAAAAAAAAATCTCCATATGTGCATGTATGTTACTAATCTGCCCGTGATCAATCACTTTAACCACCTCTGGTGTAACAAATAAATTAGTGAAGTAAAATTATATTGAGAAAAAAGACTTCTGGACAACCAACACATTAATTCATTAATTCAACCACCTTGGGTTGGAATGACGGCATGTATTGGTGACTTTAATGCTGCATTCGACTAAAAGTTGCAACTTATAATTTCCTGGAGAAACGAAACAAAATGCCCCCTTGACCTGGAATTCCTACTCGGGAACTCAGGACATCTCCTCAACCCCAAGTTCAGCAAGTGACGTCAAGTCAACATGGCTCCTCACAGCATGAACAGTAAATAAAGCAACACTTCTTACCTTTAAATAATTTATGCTGTATATACAGGTATTTGCTTCAGATCAATCAACATACCGACATTTTCGCTTCTTAAATCTTTAACACTGACAGTACAATTTGAAGTTTTGATGAGGAAAATATACTCATCACAGTTAGCTGGCTAGCACGCTGGTAACAAAAGACCAACATGGAGGCGTTTTTCACATTTTGTAGCATGAAAGCACGGAGGTCGAAAATGCAATTCTGTGTTCTGACTTCCCATTTCCGAGGTAAGTCGAATGCAGCATTAGGACATGGTCTTAAACCGACCTATTAAGTTTGGTGTCAATACGATAAAGTGTTGGTTAGATACAGGCTTACTTCCTATGTTGGTGCATTTGTGGTGAAAAACTCTGCGGGCTGCCATCTGACTTCCAAGGCGTGTATAATAAGAAAACATGCAATGACCATATAGCTTCAGTGCAGTTAACCCATAATTACCATTTTATCATCTAAAAACATTTATTTGTCATTAGTTTCACAGGGCCAGACAAGATATCTGACAAGAAAGCACATCTCAGGACAGTATACTAGTATACTCTAAATGGAAAAAACGTTTAATTTTAACTGAAAATGACTTGTTTTACAAAAAAACAAATAAGCAAACAAACAAACCTAACATTCTGGTTAAGAAATAAATTTGTACATGCCGATGAACCAATTTTCCCGAGGGTTAGAAACACAACTGTCCCTTGTCAGACTGATTTACAGTACTGTAGATAAATGTTTATTTATAAACAGCCATTTTACACCAGTGTTGTGAAGAAGGTGACATGACCGATTTGAATTCTCAAGTTAAAACCCTGTGGCTCCACACGTCAATACACTGTTTTTCTTATAACAAAAGATCTTGCTGTTATAGAGTAGTTTGAAAAGCTAAGCTGTGGTTTATACCGGTTAGGTTATCACAGAACCGGATGTAAATAGTGTTGCAATAAATTGTCCATGATGGTGACAAAACTGACAGAAAAAAAAAAATTGTGTTAGGAAGAGAATTTATTTTTTATTTGTTTACTGCATTAAGATAGGAGGTGCTCCTCTTGTTCTGAAATTTCATGAGTCTTGACTCTGGAGTCAACATTCTACTCAAATGCAACTCAAGGCAGAGTCTTTAACTGAAGACCCCATGGCTGGTTAACAGCATGGGTAACTCAGAGCTGGTTTCACAAATGGAGGGAAACATTTAGAGGATACGGATATGCAAATCATTGTTTATTATGTCATAGATTACTGGCTTTGATTCTGCACGAACTGTCAAATGCATTGGGTTCTCACGTTTCGCAGTCAGGGACCTCTTTACCTGTAAAATCAATTCCATGGACCCCTTCAGCACAGATCTAATTTATTTTAAATTGTTTTATTTCTGAACTTTATAAACAGAACATATTAGGCCCAAGTAATTATATATGCACTCTTATTACTGAGTCATTATTATAGGACTACAACAATAAGAACACAATAAGTATAATAATGTACATTTGTGTACACTTGAATGAGATGTAATTTTCACCATTGTGACAAAATAAAAATCACAGACCGCCTGGGGTTCCCTGGACCTCACTTTGAGACCCACTGATCTAACGAACCACACTGAGTTGCTACTCTTCCATTCTTATCCAGCCGAAGCCTATCAGAATGATTACATTATAATAATTATTTAACCTGATTACAATTTAAAGTCATATGTTTCTTCATAAATGCTGTAGTCTGTAAACACAATGTTCATTCTTAACTACTTTGTTGATGCGATCTGATCACTACACCACTGTATTTTAAACATTATTCTCAGTCAAAGGCTTTAATTTATGAACTATCTGTTAATCCTTTGTCACTCAACACAGAAATATAGTAACAGGGCTGTAACTTGATGACAAGATTTACTACATTAGAGCTGTGCATTATATATTTATATAGTTTTTGCTATAGTCCATCATTATCAACTTGTGTATTTCAAACATAGTTTTAGAATAAATTAATGTGTCATGTCTTCCCTTTGTGTACTTTAAAGTCTAAAAGGAAAAGAGGATTTTCATTTAATCATGTGTTCAGTGTGGATAAATGGATGTGTCTATATTATTAAACTGCTATTAGGCTTAATGTATAAAAGTGGAATTAAGGCAATTGCACTGATGTATATGACAACTATCAGCCAAAATTTCATGACTGTGCCAGGCCTACAAATGGCCTTTTCTACCCTGTTAATGGAGTAATACAAAAATAGGTTGACAAAATCAGTAGTATTTACCAATTCTCACACTCTCTCGCACACACACACACACACACACACACACACACACACACACACGTTCACTCACTGTCTCTATGAGTTTGCGGTTGTCCACTAGCTGCCTTTTGTCTTTGATCTCGTTTGAGGCCACCCACGTCTTAATCTGGTCTCGGAGGCGCTGGAAAAGCCAGATGGATTGCCCAAAGAGAGAGAAAGAAGGAAAAATGAAGTGACAATGAACCACAGTGATGACTTTAAGGAGAAATTGAGAATACGCTTGTACGCTTGAGTCCAGCATGCAGTGACTTGCCCTGTGAGGCCAAGCACACCTGACCTCACACACATGTACAGACATATACGCATATGTTCTTGGCTTTGGTAGCAAGAATCGTCATAGTAACCAACAAAAATAAACACATTATCAGTGAAATACAGCACCACTATGACAGAAAAGTCACACTTGACAATGTATCACAGAGTTGTTTAATTTTAGGATGGGGATCAGAACTGAAATGCAATATCCATTGACGTCAAACAGTTAATGAAAGCGCAAAAGATGAATGAATGTATGGTTACATGTATCAGTTCTACGCTTATTTAATCTATACCGAACAAAATATAAAGGCAACACATTAGGTTTTGCTCCAATTTTTCAGCTTTTTAACAGAAAAGGGACTTTTTTTAATACACAATCATGTACTGTACTTTTGGTTTTGCTCCCATTCTGCAGCAGTTGCAGGATCTTTTTTCTAGGCACATTAACACCTTACCGCACATGTGTGGCACAGCCACATGATTAAGCAGAATGATCATTACACTGGTGTTCTTTATTGTAAGGACAATAAAATTGCACTCTACACTGCTCTAATTCCCCAGATGCTTTTTCCCTGGACCGTGCCAAACACTGGTTTGGAGCTTTTGGCAGTTTGTCCACCAGCCTCCCTCACAATCGCAGGCCATGTGTTACCATGCCAACTCAGGACCATCATACCAGGCTAGTTCTCTGGCAAGACTGTCTGAGAACAGCCATAAAAATAGCTGATGAAACAGTTGGTTTGGGCAATCAAAGAATTTCTACACAGTCAGAAGTAGTAGGTCACGTGCCTTCTCGACATCCTTATCAGCGACCTGATCTTAATGGCGTTTGTCACTGAAACCCATGTGAGAGGTCAGGTGTTCAACTCCAACAGCCACTGGAGCCCTGGAGAACAGTGACCCATAGTGGTGGTAGGGTTTTGGTTATGGCCTGGCATTTCCTATGGACAACAAACCCAAGTGCATTTCATCAATGGCAATTTGAATGCACAGAAATACACCATATGGCCAAAAGTTTGTGGACACCTCACCATTATATTCATATGTGCTTGTTGAACATCCCATTCCAGATTTATTCTCCCCTTTGCTGTTATAATAACCATGGGAAGGTTTTCCACTAGATTTTGGAGTGTAACTGTAGGGATTTGTTCATTCAGCCATTAGTGAGATCAGTCAGTGTTCCAGTTCAACCCAAAGGTGTTCAGTGGGGTTGAGGTCAGGACTATGTGCAGGACACTTGAGTTTTTCCACTCCATCCTCGGCAAACCATGTCTTCATGGAGCTCGCTTTGTGCACAGGGGCATTGTCATGCTGGAAGGTTTTGGCCTCTTAGTTCCAGTGAAGGGAAATCGTAATGCTAGAGCATAGAAAAAAAAATTCTGCCTCCAACTTTGTGGCAACAGTTTGGGGAAGACCCACATATGGGTGTGATGTGACCATAAACCTTTGGCAATATAGTGTAGCATGATGAAATCTTGAGGCCATGTAACGTCATACCATTCATCCACCCCATCACCTCATCTTTCAGCACAACAATGCACAGCTTCATGTCCGAGACCTCTACACACACTTCCTGGCAGCTCAAAACAACCCAGGTCTACATGCATGCTCACCAGACATGTCATCTATTGAGCATCTTTTGGGATGCTCCCATAAATATCTGATAACTTTGCTCAGCTATAGCAGAAGAGTGGGACAACACTCGACAGGCCACAGTCTGATCAACTCTGTGTGAAGGAGTTGTGTCGTGCTGCTACAGGCAAATGGTGATCACACCAGACACTAATGTGGGAGTTCTGTTTCACGACCCACCATTTTGTGGCATATTTTTGTGACCAAGAGAGGCGTATCTGTAGCCCCAAACTAGTTAAAATCAATGGATAAGACCTTAATGAATCCATTTCAGTTGTCATGTTTCTATTCATTAATTTCTTTACAATACAGTTTTGAAATTGTTGAGTGTTGCGTTTATATTTTTAGCTCAGTACACAGTAAAGTCCATAAATATTTGGACCTTGACAAAGTTATTGTTATTTTTGCTGTCTATCACAGTTGAAATTGGAGTTGAAATTAAATAATGAATATTATTTAATCTGAGGGTATTTACATCCGAACTGGGTGAACGGTGCAGGAATTACAGCACTTTTTACATGTGGAGCTGTTCCTTGGCTAGAAGTGTGTTATTCCCTCATTATTTCACTTACAAATAAGCAGGAAAAAGGTCTCGAGTTAATTTGAAGTGTGGCATTTGCAGTTGGAATCTGTTGCCGTTAACTCTCAAGATTAAGTCCAAAGCGCTGTCACTACCAGTGAAGCAAGCCATTATTAGGCTGAAAAATCAAAACAAGCCCATCAGAGAGATTATAAAAACATTAGGTGTGGCCAAATCAACTACTTGGTACATTTTTAAAAAGAAAGAATGTACTGGTGAGCCTCAAAAACAGGAAGACTTGGTTAGAGTTCGCCAAAAACATCTAAAAAAAAAAAAAAGCCCACAGAGTTCTGGAATAACATCCTAGGAAGAGATTAGACAAAGATCAACTTGTAGCAAAATGATAGGAAGAGTGTGGAGAAAAAAAAAGTGCTGCACTGTTCACACGATGTGGATGTACATATGCTTTAAATTAAAGATGAAATTCTGCACTTTGAGCTCATATTCATTATTTAATTTCTCCAGTATACTGTGAGAGACAGCTAAAATAACCATAACTCTGTCAATGTCCAAATATTTATGGACATCACTGTGTATGAGAACTGAAACACTTCATAGCATTTCTTTTATTAACCAATGCAACACTATCATCTGGAAACACCAAGTAAAAAGATAAAATGGAAGAATGTAAAAATGAAAATGTTATTTTGTTTACTGACAGAAAACATATGAGCAAATGTGTTAAAGTGTCACCTGTAATTTTTTTATCTCTTTCTTGAGGTCAGCCTCGTACTTCTCTTTTTGGTTGGCATTGGCTGCATTGTGAAGCTGGAGAGAGGAAAGCACAGACACACATGCTTGCTGAGCAGGAACAATTATTTATAAGTGCTCACTGAAGGGTTATTAAAATGTCTAAAAAAACAGATTTGATGATTTCATATATTTTTCATTATCTTTAAAAGTAAGCATGAACAGAATGAACCTTTTGCCAAATGTCTTCAAACTGTTCTACTCCTTCTGCGACTTTTTTTAGACATCGATCAATTTCACCTGAAATAAAAACGAGAAGAAAACAGTCAGGGGCTCGTAGTGTATAAGCAGACATTAGTAAAGTGATTGTGTAACAAATCTTCAAAATCAAAAACTGACAGCCACATTTACACATTTCAGAGACAGGTTATGAAACGTCCAGTTGCAGAAGGAGTTTGTAAACCCTTTAGAATGACTAATTGTGCTATAATTATTTATGAAATGTGGTCTGATCATTAAAGTCACAATTATAAACAAACACCATCTGCTTAAAGAAATGACTAATGAGAAATCACAGGAGTATGTCTAATGATTAAAAAAAAAAAAGTGAGAAGGAACAGACGGGTATCAGCAAAAGACCTGCAGAATTCTTTAGAGCTTGGAACACTTCGTTCAAAACTGTATCAGGATTTTTTTTTTTTAAACAGGAGAATGTCAGGGCAGCAGTGTGTAACCTGAAACTTCACACAAGTTGGTTTATGCAACTTGCACCTTGCATGTGGCATGACCAGAAGAGGGCCTTCATGCAAGAAATCCCAGAAATATTGATGAACTGAATCAGTTTTGTAGAGAGGAATTCCTTCTCACCATTGTGCACGTCTGATCAGAAGGTACAGGAAACATTTGCTGGAGGTTTTTAACGCTAACAGAGTTTCTACGAGTCACATAATATAAGGGGTCGCATACTTTTTTCCAGGCTGGAAATGATTAATAAATGTGTTCAATAAAGGCATGAAATGTATTTGTATGACATTTTATGAGTAATTAAATAGAATTATGAATTAAAGTGAATGCTATGAAGAAAAGTGCCAACCATTGCTCTAAAAATAGCATTACTGTTTTGTATTACTATTGTTACTGCACTGGAAACATGTATTTAGTTTTTGTAGCAGTCCCGTGTCCTAACACTTGCCGCAATCCTTGTGTTTATTTGCAGTCTTCTCTGTGTTTAGTGCTTTCTGTTCTAACCATG
Organism: Pangasianodon gigas; assembly: GCA_022758105.1. Lineage (NCBI taxonomy): Eukaryota > Metazoa > Chordata > Actinopteri > Siluriformes > Pangasiidae > Pangasianodon > Pangasianodon gigas. The sequence goes on from CM040482.1 coordinate 12,388,139, forward strand.
CTTAGAGTACATAGTGCTTCAGTGTCTGGCTTAAAAGCAGCTCCCAAACGAAGAAGTGTTATTCTGTCCTGCTTTCACAAGGTCCTGGACTCATCAGCTTAGTGTAACAATTCCCAGCATGTGCAATGATGGAAATGACTCCTCCTCACCTTGTAGTTTTCTCTTATCAGCCATGACTTGACTAGGATGCTTTCTTCATGCCTTCTTTTGCTGTGATGGAACAAACAAAATACATCATTAGTCGAATTAGTAAAACTGCTTAAAAGAAAATGTAGTAAACATGTAAAATAAAAATTTACATACTTTTTAACCTGAGCATGCTTAACACAGACAATTTATCTAAATACAACTCAGTCCTAATTTTTTAAAGCAATCTTTTTACCTAAAAGAATTAATCTTAGAAAGCAAAGCTCACATTGACCACCATTTTATTTTATTAAAAATGTTAGTTAAGAAGTTCGATCAAGGCAATCATGCATATTTTGTCTGGTTGAGTCAATGCAATGCATAATGACTCAGCACATTCAGCACATTATATAGTTGATCATTAAATGTTTAATTAACTGTTTTTTTGTACTTCCCCTACACAAGAGTGATCATAACTAGTGCTGAAACTGAGCAAAATATTCATATTTGTTTAATAAGTATCATTTAAGTATAATTTACGGTATATATACCGATCAGCTGTAACATTAAAACCACTGACAGGTGACGTGAATAACACTGATTATCTCATTACAATGGCATCTGTCAAGGGGTGGGATATATTAGGCAGCAACTGAACAGTCAGTTTTTGAAGTTGATGTTTTGGAAGCAGGAAAAATGGGCAAGCGTAAGGATCTGAGCGACTCTGACAAGGGTCAAACTGTGTTGGCCAGAAGACTGGGTCAGAGCATCTCCAAAACAGCAGGTCTTGTGGGGTGTTCCTGGTATGCAGTGGTTAGTACCTACCAAAAGTGGTCCAAGGAAGGACAACCAGTGAACCGGCGATTCGGTCATGGGCTCCCAAGGCTCTCTGATGTGCGTGGGGAGTGAAGGCTAGTCCGTCTGGTCTGATCCCACAGAAGAGCTACTGTAGCACAGAGTACTGAAAAAGTTCATGCTGGCTATGATAGAAAGGTGTCAGAACACACAATGCATCGCAGCTTGCTGTGTATGGTGCTGTGTAGCCACAGACCGGTCAGAGTGCCCATGCTGACCTCTGTCCACTACAGAAAGCACCTACAATGGGCACGTGAGCATCAGAACTGGACCATGGAGCAATGGAAGAAGGTGGCCTGGTCTGATGAATCACATTTTCTTTCACATCACTTGGATGGCCAGGTGCGTGTCCGTCGCTTACCTGGGGAAGAGATGGCACCAGGATGCACTATGGGAAGAAGGCAAGCTGGCGGAGGCAGTGTGATGCTCTGGGCAATGTTCTGCTGGGAAACCTTGGGTCCTGGCATTCATGTGGATGTTACTTTGACATGTTCCACCTACCTAAACATTGTTGCAGACCAAGTACACCCCTTCATGGCAATGGTATTCTCTAATGGGAGTGGCCTCATTCAGCAGGATAATGTGCCCTGCCTCACTGCAAAAATTGTTCAGGAATGGTTTGAGGAACATGACAAAGAGTTCAAGGTGGTGACTTGGCCTCCAAATTCTCCAGATCTCAATCCAATTGAGGCCCCACCGTGCAACTTACAGGACTTAAAGGATCTGCTGTTAATGTCTCGGTCCCAGATACCACAGCACACCTTCAGGGGTCTTGTGGAGTCCATGCCTCGACGGCTCAGAGCTGTTTCGGTGGCACAGCAGGGACCTACACAATATTAGGCAGGTGGTTTTACTGTTATGGCTGATCGATGTATTTCACCCTACTTTTTTTTTTTTTAATGAATCTGCCAAATAATTCTGGATTCCATTAAACCATACAGAAGATATCAGATTTTGTCCAGCCTCAAAACTGATCTAAATAATAAGTTAAGATTGATTTCTTCATCACAGTGTACTTTGTGTTTTTACAATATTTTTAAGGTGTGCCAGCATAAAATGTATAATTTTAGAGACCAGGTAGCGATGTGAGGTTAAATGGTAGACTATAAATGAGAAACTGGAGAAAACAGTGGAATTTTTTTTTTTAAACCTTGTTTACTGAGGTACTGAAAAACTGCCTGCATGTATTGGAGCTTCATTCTGGGACTTTATCAGTATAAGTAAGTATGTAGACTGGGCAAACTGTCTGCATTGGACTGTCAGATTATTCTAAACAAGGTTTTCTCTCAGCATGTGTTTATATAAGACACGAGACAAACAATACAAGCTGTGTTATACAGATAATAGATAAACACATCGTTGCCGTTATGTTCACAGGACATATCCGAGCTGCGAAAATGATCAAACACATGTCTTATACCACCAAGTAAGTAAGCTATTCTATCAGAGAGCGTCTTTTTGTGGTTGACCCCAACTCCCCAGTGATTACTTGCTACTCATTTTGGTCGCCCAGAATCTGACTAGGCTGAAATGTGGTAGCTTTACGTACGTATAATTACGTACAATGTACTGCGAGCTAGTTTGCTAGTCGAGTGCATTAATACAGACAAAGCAAACAAATGAATATATGATTATCATCCTCAACAGTCTCTAATGTAGCACATTATGTTTGCATCCTCAACAAAAAGTACAAATTGTTCAACCTTCAGCTAAATCACGCCTTAATGCAGCAGACTTTGGGACTCCAAGGCATGTGCTTTAGTTATAGCACCGAAGTGCATCGCATAACCGTGAAGTGCATTACGTTTCAGCAAAGAAAGATTCTGTCTTGTGAAAGTCAACAAGGAGTAAGGTTATATCTTTTTCCACCAAAAAAAAAAAAAACCCTGATAGCCCGGACATGATATTATACCTTCTGTGATAAACAGTTGTTCCACTTATTCTCTCTCTCTCTCTCTCTCTCAAAAAATGCAGCTTGCCATTTTACAGAGAAACCGGAAAGCGTAAACTCCTCTGTCCTGAAAACTTTCCACTGCTGGGAAACTTTGCAAATCACTGTGAATGTTACAAAGCGCTAACACCTGAGACTCCGCCCATAAATGTTCAATAAATGTCTCCTAATGAAAAACATCACCACATAAACAATTATACATTTCTTTGTTAAACAACAACACTTTCTACAAATATGTTTATTATTAGTCTTAGATTATGTGATGTGTCTGCTATACAAATCCTTGTGTATGAGCTGTTACTATGGAAACAATAACGCATTAGAACAAGCGCATTAATATTAACCTGTAGCTCATGTTAGGGACAGAACTACTGTCCGAGCCGTGCTGTTATACAGAAATAATGTGCACCGTCTGACCAATCAGATTCAAGAATTCAACCATGATGTGGTATAATTGACCTATAATTAACATGGATGAATGCTTGGACCTTTCAGAAGTTCATTTCTGGCCAATCTCAGGAGCACTTCTGATAAAAGTATAAACCAAGCAGACCAAATGGATGCAAAATAATTGTTCCAACAACAGCCAAATGATCACATCCCACTGAAAAACTACCTCAGATACTACAGCTGATAGCAGACAGTAACAGGGTTGTTAGAGTGGCACGGTTTCATGGTTAGTCACGGTATATGATCGGAGTTTACGGTTCACTGTTGACATTTTCAAAATACCAATTAAAATGCACTCATGTAGATTTTCCATGGAAGTCCTGGCACTTTTCTATCATTTCCCGCTGAAACCAAGCTGAAAACAAGGACTGGCCAAGTTTAAAATGCTTTAGAACAATCAAATATACGTGACGTTTGAAAAGAGTGGTCATAGAAACAATGTTTCCGAGAAGTTGAAGGAAAGTTATTTTCTGGCTAGCGTCTATTATGGATACGTCGAGGCTAAAGGGGACTGAATACAGTAAACAAGAGAGTTACAGGGCAGGTTCATGCTGCACTTTATTTTGCTTGGCTTGGCCTTACTTTCATATCAGTTCCTGATTCTGAAAAGATTGTCTGTCACCTCTGTATGCCAATTAATCCACCAAGTAAAAACCTGCCTACTGACAGCCACATCGTGCGTTGGCTGATGTGTTTAGCTGAGCAGCTGAGACTCCTAAAGGCTCTTCTATGGGACATCACTCTGTTCAACCTAAATAAGCAAGAGTGTATTCACATATGCAGCTTTTAGACTATTTAACACAAACCCAGGAGTGTTTTCTCCCTCTGTATCATTCGTTTAGGATGGTGAGAAGACATATGGGCCAGATCCAAGTGAATTCTAGCACGGCTTGATTCTGACCCTGAATCGAGCCATCTTCAGGATATGCTGTACATTACGTGTGGCAGGCAGCATATTTTGTAGATGTGAGCTGCTAAACTGAGCAGCAAGGAACAAAAAAACCAAAAGACAGCTGTAGTGTGACAGATTTAGACTGATGAAATAAAATTAAAAAAATTAATTAGGGTTTATTTAGGTCATTTCTGACCAGTAAATGAAATAGCTTTTCGAGTATATTCCCAGCCCTACATGTGCTTCAGTCAATGTTTCTTTTTGCAAACAAACCAAAATTCTCGATTTTGCTCTGATTTGGACTCAGCAAATGGACCAATAGGGGTGAAAGTGCCCTAAAACCTACAACGTATACTTGGGCCTCACTTATCAAGCTGGATACAAGCAGATGTATTCATAAATTGTTCGTGCTAGCATTTACACAAGAAATTTGGTGTTCTTGAAAATCCTGTAAGTTCGAAAAAATGTTTGTATCCTACTCGTGCTTCCGAGTGTGTGTAAATATACACATAAGATGACTAACTAATGTAAACCTCAACATGACTGCACATACTGCACAAAACTGCACATACTCGCACTTTATATCTGTACTGTCAGACTGCTGCTGCCACCATCCATGTATCCATATACATATTCTTACCTCACTTTTTTTATGTATATATTTTTCTTATATTTAATATTTTTCTTTATATATTTTTTATGTATATATTTTTCTTTATATCTAATATTTTTCTATATTTTCTTATTTTTACATTGGAACAGTTGTATAAAGCATTTCACTGCAAGTCGTACTGTGTATGGTTATGCATGTGACAAATAAAATTAGAATTTTGAATTTGAATTTACAGTCATAATGTCTGAACAGATTACTGCACTTTTATATAAGGAATATACTCTTGAGAATTGCTAATTCTTATTATGTTTACAGCATTTAGCAGCTGAGTCTCTATCAAAAACACATCCTCAAGCAAGTTCACTAGGTCAGAGACTAAGAGTACGATCAAGAAAATTTAAAAAATTTCGTGCTCCCCGCTGTCTGTGTACTTGACCTTTTATAGAGTTTTGTGGGCGTCACTACATGCAAATGAGCTGTGTGGGGAAAACGCTTTGCACTTTATTGTCTTACGCAAACATTTACATGCAACTTCTAAGCTCTGTGTACCAATATTCATGCCCTAGAACCTCCTGTAAAAAAGCCAATGCTGTCTGTCAGTCTTAACTAGCAGAATGGTGCAGTATAGGAAACATTTTCAAACTGTGGCCGCCATTAAGACTCTAAAACCACGGTCCTTAAAATGGGATCCGGGAACTCATTTTAAATCATTCAATCCCGGGATCATGTTGCTCTGAAAAGCTCACAGCATCACAGCATTCAAAAGTTTGACAACAGTGCAAACCAGTCCACCTACGTGTGCGTACACAGAAGTGTGGACAGCCAATCAGTATGCAGCGTTCTAGAGTCCAACAAATCAGACGCTCCATAGTTAGATGCTCTGAGGCTGAGACTAATCGAGAAGTAACAGAATTCACTGCACAGTCAAGCTTCGTATATCAAATGCACAGTATTTGTCTAGTTTTCTGATATCTAATCAGATATCGATAGTGAATCCCTTTTTTGTGCCAGAAATGTAAACTGATCTTATAAAGAACTATCAAAATACCACAGATTTGTTAAAACTGTATAAAACAACATTGTAGCACAAGAGCCTGAGCATTCGCCCAACAGTCAGGAGATTTTAACAGGAGAGTTTAAATACTCATCCGTGTCAGAGCGCTTTTCCACCAGACGGTGTGGCTCGGCTCTACAGATTACTCACTGATCCACTCGGCTGCCATTTCCACCTCCAGACGAGGCCAGCCTTGCTGTACTTAGGTCCCCGTGAAGAATCTGGTCAATGGAGAAGCGCTACAAGAGAGTATAAGTTAATTTGTCCTTCTTACACGGTGGGAAGGATGGTATTCCTCTCTCACCTGTCAATCACTGCATCTGTGAGCTCATGTTAGACGTCATTTCCTATAACATTATCAGTACAATTATTTTAAAACATCCTCATTAGATGCCGTCTAAACAATATAGTAATTAATACCAAACTGGCAGGATTCGGTATTTATTACTCCACCGATCTGCTAGGATGAACAGCCAATCAGAGAACTCTCTCCAGCTGGCTTTGGAAAAGCAATACAACATGCTCAACTGGTGCTGGCAAGAGCCAACTATAGCGACAGCACTGCAACACACACCACGACTGATGGCATCCAACAGGTGGCAGTCAGCTCTGCTTACATTTGCGCTAGCCAGCGACGACACGACATCCGACCATTCGATTTCAGCACCAAGCGGCATTTCAACTGAGATTTTCTCAATTCTATTCAAATTAGGTATGACACAGTAACGCAACAAATCGATTGGCTCAAATGATTCCTCAGACCAGTCCCATGGTGTGTGCTCCCCACTCACAACTTTAGTTCTTACCTGCAATGAATTCCCACCGTTTGATGCAGAAAAATGGAAGAACCACAGCAACGGTCCAAAATTTAGTGGCAGAGGAGCGGAGCCTGTTACAGCAGCAACGTGGGAACAACTCCGTATTAATGCCCACGGTTTTGGAATGAGGTGTTCAATACTCAGAAGTCCACATACTTCAGCTATTTTATATAAAATGGCATCTGCTGTATTACAGGAGGTTCTGGTGCATGAGTATTGGTACTCAGATCTTAGTCCTTGAAGAAGGGTGTGAGCAGAGACTAGAGAGATGTGGCCAATACTCATGGATCAGAACCTCCTGTAATACAGCAGATGCCATTTTATATAAAACAGCTGAAGCTATAAGCCAGTGCTAACTAGCAGAAAGGAGTGGTATGGGAAACATTTTTCGAATAGCTCCTGCCATTAAGACTGTAAAACCACGGTTCTCAAAGTGCGGTCTGGGAACATTCAGGGGTCTGTGATTTTCTGATGTTGTTACAGTGGTGAGAACGACAACCCACCATTCTCATAGTTATAAATAATGTCAACTGGATTCTAATGACGAGTTGAGTAAAAATAGGTTCTATGGGTATGGAAAGTTTCGTGTGTGCGTGGGCGACATGAAGCCGCAATTTCAGTGACAGCAAAAAGTGTCATTTCAATTGAGATTTTCTCAAATCTATGAAAATTAGATATGACACAGCAACGCAACGAATCCAAACGCTTGGCTCGAATGACTCCTCAGACCAATCCTGTGGTACGTGTTCCACACTCACAACTTTGCAACTAGCTCCGTTTACTGTAGGATTCACAGCACTGAATAATATAAAAGATGACCATCTTTTGGTGGATGGTGGATGATCTCCTCCATAAGCTGTACTGTATCTATTGCCCCAAAACCAGTCTGGCTCACTCACAAATTGGGAGTACCTTCACACAGCAGCAACCTTTAACACTTAAATACTGCAACTAATTAACCAAGAAAAACTTTTCTGCATTCTGAGCATGAAAACTGACTCCACCAAAGATAGTACTAATGGACTGCTTTATAGTTTGTGTGAACTACGGAAGGCTAAGAGCAACCCTCTTAAGCTGGGATTAAACTATGTGATTACAGTGGTTGAAGATTATTACTTGTCACACTGGCTGAGACGATCGCAATAAAATTCAGGCCCAATTTTAGAACAGATTCTGCGAAGACGTATTCTCCATCTTAGATTATATGATGAAGATCCACTAGCAACAGAGCTGTGATTAATGAAAAACAGAAAATGTTCTGTTTACGTCATCATCCAGAATCGTGCAGAAAACGGGATCACTTAAAAGTGAGCTTCATGTAATAAGGGAATTTTTTCAGGGCATTAACACACTTTTTTGTAGCTGTCTTGTGAGTTTCATGTCATCCTATTCCGTCTTCTTATTGGTGGTTTTTAGACGAGTGTAGTAGCAGTGATCACGCTCAGATTTTGACACTGCCAGAAATTGGCCACGATGACACTAAAGAATGCTTAAAGCAATAAATGGTAGTGAGAACATCATATTGTGCGTTCTAATGCTGCGTTCGAGGTAAAGTCGCAACTCGTAACTGTTTTCCGATTTGCGATTTTTGTCCACGACAGCAAAACTGGAGAGATCCTACAGCGTAAATCCGGCTTCAACAAATATTTTTGAAAATATTCTAATTTCTCTAGCAAAATAATTGAATAAATTCCATTAAATGGTTATTAAAGCAAAAAAATCCAACCTGAACAACTTAAATATTAATTATTATTATTAACGTTATCTTCTGTGATGTCCAAGATTTATCAAATCCTGAGTCAACTTTTTAAATTTATACTCCTTTCATCTGCATAATGGGCTATTTTCATTCGTTTCCTGCATTACACACAATGGCGTTCGACTACCTCATGACAGCGCTGCAGTGGGATTCAGGCCTTAATCTCTACCTACAGAGAGCGATGCAGCAGCGCTTTAGTCCTTTAGTCTGTCCGGCTCTCTCACCTCCACATATGTACACTCTGCTCAAACAGATCAGCTTCCAACGCTTCAACTTTCAAGCTAATAACTCCGTCAACACCATTGCGCTTGTCATCATGTGGGTCGCTAATCAGCTGAGCCGAGTCTCTGCTGTAGCTCGGCACAACCGTGTCGTACAGCTGCATTACATTCTGAGGTCTGAATCCTGTGTTTGTCATCACTACTTCTACACTGGATTTCCCATTAGCGTGAAGCTTAACATCGCTGGAAAATGGTGAGGAAGAAGAGAAGCTGTGGCTCTTCTGGTTTTCGAAGCTAACAGCAAAACCTGATTATTACTGCTCATGTGTTGAGAATGTTTACTTTTTTTCTTCCTATTAAACATCATTAGCCGTATTCAGCACGTTTTCGTTTAGCAAGGGGACATCTGTAATCTTTTTTTTTTCCACTCTTGAGTGATAAAACTCTCACATCCAGACAGCAATAAAACGACCACAGCAGAAGTGAGTTTCCACCAAGTTGTATTTTACACGAACCCGGATGTTTGTGTCATGCGGGTATATGTTCACGCTCCATTCTCAACATGGCGTCCAAGCGGTCATAGAGACGCTGGATTCGCGAAGAGACGCTGGTCCTTACTACAGTTTGAAGCTGCTGGTTATTTCGAACCAAAGTTCCAGCAACAATCTGAACACACAAAAAACAATCGAGAGTGTACGAGGAGCATTCATGTTTCTTTTCGCAATTTAGGAAGTGTTTAATAACTGGGGGAGGGTCACTGATACACGCACTACGCAACTAAATACAGCAAGTAGCTGCAGATAAACAATTTTTTCCAACACAAGACGACTTCTGCATGGAAAATCACGGACATGTGTATCCGGATTGGACTTCAATTATCACGCCGAATCTGGTGAAAAACAGTAGGTCATTTTCTCAGAGGATGGATGGAGAAAAACACTGACGTGTCTGAGCCGGAAGCAAACAAAAATCACAGAGTGCGCGCCTTTAAAACAGGAAAATACCCCAGGACCACATGTACACTGAATCCATTGAACGTTGCGACTGTGTTGTCCGATTGTGATGTCCGAGCAGCACACGTGTACGAGGATGTGTGACAGGAGACCCGCAAGCCAACACGTTGCAATTCTTCCTTTCACCTGACGGTGGCAGCAGACTGTGTTAACACAGCTAGCTAAATTCTAAGCACCTTTATTTCTCTGAGTAAACCTGCAAATTCATTTACCGAATAAAGTTTAGTCATGGCTACAGACAAAAAGCGCAACGTTAACAGTGAGCAGGGGCGATTTCAAAAAACTAATTTAAAAAATGGTTATAATTATGTTAGCTTGTCCGATTACTTTTTGTTCCTGAAAAAGAGAGACTACATATAGTGCTGTAATTCCTACAGCATTTACCCGATGTGGATGTACATACCCTCAAATTAAAGCTGAAAGTCTGCACTTTAAGTTCACATACTCCAATATACTATGGTAGACACACACACACACACAGAGTACTGTGGAAAAGTCTTAGGCACATGCAAAGAAATGCTGTAGAGCAAAGATGCCTTCAAAAATAATTAAATGTTTCTACATTTAAAAAAATACTATAAAAAGCAGTAAACAGTAACAAATGAAACAAAGTCAATATTTGG
>CM040482.1:12398613-12426483 GCA_022758105.1 Pangasianodon gigas
TCTTGCAGAAGCAGCCACAGTTCTTCTGGAGACTTTGACTGTCGACTCGCTTCTTATTTCTGCAGCGAAACCCAGCAGCCTTCATTATGTTTTTATCTGAAAAGTGTCTCTTATGGAATCTGCTGCTTTCTTTACTGACATACAAACATTTTTCTGTAACATTTAATTTTGTGCTGGAAAACTAATGTTTGGAATCTAACATGTTTTTGAACTGAATCAATAATGTAGAAGTCAGAAAATAAAAATCTACAACTAAAAAAAAAAAAAAAAAAAAAAGAATTAGGGTGCCTAAAACTTTTGCACAGTATTATTCATACATACGTAAATACATACATACCACCAGACCTCAGGTATTCTGATGAGGTTTAATCTGCTCCTCTTTGAAAAGGTTTTGGCACCCCTGTACTAACGTCCCACAGGAATAACAAGCCAGAACTCAATAACGAACCAGCGCCAAAACCTCTACACACATCGCAAACATTCCACGTGTTTCAAGACGTTGAAAAGTTCTCCTTTAATGTTAGTACTTCCCCAAAAAAAAAGAAAAGAAAAAGTATGCAGCTCTATCTGTGTTATACGGAAACTTGAATTTGTTTCGAAAATGTAAATTCTATTTTAAGTCTCGGACAGTCAGAAAAAAGCGTTTCACTACACGTCGTACTGTGTAGGGTTGTGTGTGTGTGTGTGTGTGTGTGTGTGTGTGATAAACAAAATTTGAATTTATCATACCATGACTTCTTTCAGTGTGTCCCAAAGAGCATACGCCATCATAAAGGGACACAAAGACATGTTGAATGGAAGCCTCCTGACTTTTGTGTGTGTGTGTGTGTGTGTGTGTGTGTGTGTGTGTCTGAGTGCAGCTGGGACACATGGCTCCACAGCGCAGTGTGTGTATGTGTATGTGTGTGTGTGTATTACTGTGAATGCTGCTGCTGCATTGTAACACATCCTCTCCCAGTCCATCCTGTCCTTTCTGCAACTTTGTGTGCAACTGCAACAATTTAACACAAAAGCAGCAGGACATGAGGAAGTTTGGACTCAGTCCAGCCGGCTGGATTTAAAGTGCACTTGTGTGAACACTGGCACTGCTTTCAGCTAAACACAATCTGCCAGGCAGCTAGACAACACCAGGATGACCATGTAATAAGAAGAAGAAGAAGAAGAAGAAGCAGGAGAAGTCAGCAGTTGTAGCTGTAGCTGTAGTTGTAGTTGCATGTGCTTCTCCAGATTTCTCTCCTCAGATGGACAGGCGGAAGACACCCGAGTCCCAACTTAGACGAGTGGAAATATTGTTTCCCATAAGCAAAACCTACACATTTAGGAGAGTGTGCACATGTGGGTCTGATCTCTGCAAGCTTTTGGGAGCTCCTGGGTTTACATGGCCGGCTAAGCTTTTTGGCCAGGATACAAATTAGAAAGGAAAAGAAAAAAATTATAAGCATGTAAACTGAGTAATGCTTATCCCGGACAAGAGCAGTTTTACCTGATTTTCCTTAGTTCCACCTTCCCTCTTTCTTTCAGCTTGTGCTCCGTGACCAATTTCCCAACTTTTTTCGGTCTTTATTTTTTATTTCCTATTACTTCTATTCGCCAAACAATCACTCCGCGCATCAAAGATGGCCACCAGGAACACCTCCTCCGTTGAGGCGTTGCTGTTCCCTGTCCCCGCCTCCTTCATTCCTATTGGATGTCGCAGCTCGGTGGTCGTTTTTGATTGGACGCGAGCTCACGTTCGTCTAGCGTGTGATTCGCATGATGGTTGGAGTGCTGTGCGGAGTTAAAGGTGTACCGGCCACTGGAAATGCTTAGCTGACCAACTGTTAATTGCAACATCATTTTATGTATATTTGACTACTACTACTACTACTACTATAATAAGAATAATAATAATATAATATAATATAATATAATTATTAATAATGTTACTAATAATGATAGTATGAGTCCTTTGGATGTTTTCATCTTAAACATCTTAAAAACAAATATATAAATATGTTTATACAACAATTAGTTCCGGGCCCCTTCACATTTCACTGGTTGTATCACTCCGCGTGTCTTGTGTTTGCTACATAAGTTCCAATTGTAGCAATAGTTCATTACACTGAACCGGTTACTACGCTTATTATGGGCTGTCAGTCAGTCTGTGCGTTACCATGGCAACACGCTATCCAGCTGGGGCTTTTTTTGGGAACTATTTTTTTGTTGACGGAGCAAAAAAAAATCAACTAAATATTTGCCCATGTGTCCGAAATGTAAGTTACTCTACATTCATTTCTTGTTTATAGACCTGTAATGTCCATCCATCCATCCCTCCATCCATCATCCACAGGGTCACGGGATAACCTGGAGCCTATCCCAGGGAACTCGGGGTACAAGGCAGGGGACACCCTGGACGAGGTACCAGTCCATCACAGGGCACAATCGCACACACACACACACACACACTACGGACAATTTGGAAATGACAGTCAACCTACAACGCATGTCTTTGGACTGGGGAGGAAACCGGAGTACCCGGAGGAAACCCCTGAAGCATGGGTTGAACATGCAAACTCCATGCACACAGGGTGGAGGCAGGAATTGAACCCCCAACCCTGGAGGTGCGAGGCAAGACCACTCAGCCACTGTGCCCCCCGAACTGTAACATATAAAAAGCAAGATCAAACTTTCGATTGTGCTGTAGTACTGAATATCAGCGCGGATGTGATTACCTGCGGCCGAAATCACAGCCATGCCGATATTCACTACACTCTTGCTCATGCGACATTGCTTAATCATACAACAGTTATTTCCAGTCCACTAATCTGATATTTAGTTTCCCACATTGGGACGTTTCACTGTTTGTATCACTCCACATGTTTGTGTTCGCCACGTAAAATTCCAAGTCTAGCAACAGTCCCACTGAAACGGTTAATACAGTAGTGTTAGTGAGATCATCAGCGGACGTGGCAAACTATACATTTTTCATGAATATAACTTCTGACTTAAAATACGAAAGCTTGTATTTGAAGTTTTTGATTATCATCGTATTCGATTATCATTGTCAAATGAAGATGAGAAGGAAGAAGGGATGTACAATGTACAAATCATTGTGATTTAATTCAGTTTGCAGAGCAAAAATAAACAAATTATCTGGCCATATTGTGTCTGAAATGTCAGTTACTTGATATTAATTTCTTATTTATAACACTTGTATAAAAGCAGGGGTATGGTGGCTTAGTGGTTAGTCCATTTGCCTCATACCTCTGGGGTTGGAGGTTTGATTCCCACCTCTGCCCTGTGTGCATGTTCCCTGTGTTTTGAGGGTTTCTCTGGGTACTCTGGTTTCCTCCCCCAAAGACATGCATTGTAGGCTGATGGGCATCTCTAAATTGTCCATAGTGTACGTGTGTGATTGTGCCCTGCGATGGGTTGACACTCTGGTCAGGGTGTCCCCTGCCAGATATTCAGTATAACCCCACTCTTGCTTATGCAATATTGCTTAATTATAACAGTGCAGCCTGCTTTTTAAAGAAGAAATGTACCAGGTTAAAATCTGAGAAAAATGGAACATATGTAACTGTGGTTCTATGACTAAGTGTTGGGCCATGGGAACTAGTGGAGTATTCCCATGTGCTCACTTCCTTGCCGAGTACCAATAGCAAAGTCACCATCTTGTGATGATGACCCCAACTGGTCTGGCCAGTCAACCCCAGTGACCCAGCTGGCTTAACGGTCTTCCACTTAGTTGGAACCATGGTTACATACTGTTTCTATTCTGTTCTACTTCCTTATGTTCCAGGCCTCTACTGCTGTTTCCTTCAGAACTAATGGAGGCTATACAGTATATCAAAGTTGATACGAGGGTTAATCAAAGCTGCCACTGATCATGCATGCCACCAGACAATAAAAGACAGTAAAAGTACAGTAGTGCTGATATCGTACTTTACTTAGCAGTTTCTCCTTAATTGGGTCTTGGCAAATTCCGACCCACCACCTCCCCTACCATATAACAGCTACCAACCAGGGAGGTTAGTAAATGCTCCCAGTCATGCTGGGACACAAGTGCTCCAACTATATCCTTCTTTGCAGAAAAAAAGTCATGTGTTGGACCAAAGTCTCAGGGTGCACACATGCCATCTGGTATGGCGGACAGCCACTGGGCATTCAGCCAACAATCTGCAGTGCACCGTTCTCAGTTTTTACTACTGGACAATATGTGGTCACTTGCAGTTTCCATCAAAAAGGCTCATAGCACACAGTTCTGCTTCGTGCTACTGAATAATCTGCACAGAGTCAAGTAAGTAACTGGATATATCACTTCACTGAGGTAAAAGCAGGGAAATCTTGTATTCCATCTCTCAGGTCATTGATCAACGCTCACATGACATCTCTTAAGCATAGCAGACAGAGCAGCAGTTGTTTTAAGAACACATTTAGGCTTCTTAGATCCAGAATGGGTTGGATTTTGTCTCATTTTTCAGAAAATAACTTGAAAAGAACCCAGCAAGGTGCTCTGGCCTGCTCTAGTAGAACCTGCATTTCAGTTGGCATGGGTCTCCCACACTTTTGATTGGTGGTGGTTGAAAATGAAACTGTAAGTGACTATTTATTTTTCAGATATGATGCCAAAATGCCTTGGCACTAATATGGCATGAACCTGTTGAGTTTCATGGCCGGATCTGCTCTGTATCCTGAGTAACCTTATCCATCTGTTGCAGTTTTTGAAACCCAAATTTGTGAGAATGCTGGCTAGATCTCGTTTTAATCATAATGACTCAGGCTTTTTGAGGAGGTCACTAAGCTGAAACTATTGGTGTCATGTTGGTGTCACCATCGCTGTCATTACTCAAATTTAGAGAAAGAGAAGCAGCCACATCAGTACATCAGGGTCTGTCTCTATATGTGAGGCAGCTGTACTAGCTCCTCTGAAGTCTGTGCTTCATAAATTTTTGTGAAGCTTCATAAATTTCATTTGTCTCATGCCCGCTGCCAACCCCTTCCCATTTCCATCATTGTAAAGGTGCTCACATTGCATATTCCTGTTTTTGCTGTGACCATGCAGCAAAGAAGATTACCTTTTCTTCTTAGAGGGCTCCAAAGCTGTGTCTGCTGCTCTCTTTACTCCTAGCTACAACAACAGAATGTCAGAGCAAGGATAATGAATAGGCAGCAGTATATATCCACACCTATCCTGTGAGCTTCACACAGAAATATGAGAATCATGAGGGGTGAGAACTATTAGAAGAAGAAGCAGCAGCCCTTAATTTGTCACATGTACATTACAGCACAGTGAAATTCTTTTCTTCGCATATCCCAGCTTGTTAGGAAGCTGGGGTCAGAGAGCAGGGTCAGCCATGATACAGCACCCCTGGAGCAGAGAGGGTTAACGACCTTGCTCAAGGGCACAGCAGAGTCAGCTTGGCAGTGCTGGGGCTTAAACCCCTAACCTTTTGATCAGTAACCCAGAGCCTTAACTGTTGGCATGAGATGGCACTGCCCCACATGTGAAAATTAAGTATCAAGTATCTTGAAACCTAAATCAGAATTGAAGACAGTAAATAAGGAAAAAGGAATGAAATAGGGATAAAAAAGAGATGTACCATGGCATTAAGTACACACTGAAGCACACTGGCTGTTGGCCAAGTGATAGAGGATTGTTAATTATTGTTGCAGCATGGTGGCGCATAAGGTATCATTGCTGCCACACAGCTCCCCAGTATAGATAGATAGATAGATAGACATACAGACAGACAGACAAGCTATAGATCACAAGGGAAACTGTAGTGTTACAGTAGCAGCATAAGAGTGGACTGTAAACATACAGTCAAGTACATAAACATTTGGACATTGACAAAGATATTGTTATTTCAGCTGTCTACCAGAGTCTATTGAATTGAACTTAAATAATATGAGCTCAACGTGCAGACTTTCAGCTTTTATTTGATGGTATTTACAGCACTTTTTATATGCTTTGTAACAAACTGTGTAATAATCTTGGCAGTACACTGCTCAGAGAACACAGCAGACCCAGGACTCGTGAGCTTGGTGCTCGTGCCTCTTGGCACGGACACTAACGGAAAAATTAAAACAAACAAAAGTGCAGCTATTCAGTTCACTCACTGCTTATCTTACTAAGCTTTAGCTTTGCTCAGCTCACAGTAACACACAAGCTCAGCTCACTGCCCTAGGAGAGAGAAAAGATATAAATAGAGCATTATCTGGTCATCCCCCAAATGTCACCCTTCAGCAGCAGGCTCCTGTTAAATCTTGCCCCCACCTGCTACATACCCCAAGGCAGGCCAAGGAGGCCAAACAACAGAGGAAGTCCACCACCATCTGAACCCCTGGCCTGTGGACCACAGTAAATTTAAAAGGTAGTAATGCCAGATACCAAGGAATGATTCATATGTTGGCATCTGGCATGCGGTGGAGCCATGGAAGAGTGGTGTGGTCCAAACAGAGGGTGAAAGGGTAGTACGACCCATGAGGAAGTAAAATAGTGAGGATCACCCACTTAGGGAGACTCTTATTATCTATCATGCTGTACCTCAGTGGGTAAGGCATTGGACTACTGATTGGAAGGTTGAGAGCATCACCAAATCCCAGCATCACCAAGCTGCTTCTGCTGGGGCAAGGCCCTTAATCCTCAACTGCTCAAAAACCTTTTGTAAGTCACTCTGGATAAGGGCATCTGCCAAATATCATAAATGTAAAATGTAATTGTACCTAAACTCTCTGACAGACAGCATCCTGCTTAGCACTTCCTGGACAAATTGTTCTGACTACTGGATCTGGTGCAATTTTAAGGAGAGATCAGTCAGTGGGATGGTCTGGTGAGATCAATTACTGAATTCTTCTTCTTCTTATTATTATTATTACTGATGACGCACCTACCATGAGCTCAATTACCATACCGCCACCCGTCTGATTTCACATTTTACCCAAATAGCTGCTGTAGTAGATTTATAAATTATAAACGTTAGACACGTTTGAAAGCGACCTCTGACAAGCTAATATAAAAGGCTAATACTTGCAAATTTAAATAAAAACCTCTGACAGGTATATAGGAAAGGTCTGGGCATGCAAGTCAATAGAAACCTTTAACAGAATAATTGTTTAATAAATGGGCTATGTAAAAGCCTCTGACATAGGAATGTCACTTTATAATGAAAGCTTAGTATGAAGCTGTTTTAGATTAAATGTAACTTGAACACTGAGATATTATACTTATAGCAGTAACATAGATTGATTGGAATCAGATACATGAAGTTAACCTAGTAAATTGGAGTTAAAACACGCATTTAACTTTCGGCTGCACCCATTTCCGTCCTTGGTCATAGGAGAGCAGCGGATTAAGATAATATAATTTTATATTTTAGTCCTACATTGCAAAGGCACAGTAGGGTATCAGAACACTTTCCATGAGCTGCAGAAATGCAGTGGGCTCCAAAAACCCTGAACAGAAAGATGACAAATTACTATAAACTGAAACAGGGTGTAGCAACCCATTTTTCTTTTGACAAGGGAGATGAATGAACCTGTCCATAGCCCTTGGTTAAATCCAGTGTTGAATTAAACTGAGCTGCACCCAGCCTATTCATAAGTTTGTCAATACACAGCATTGGATATGCATCAAATTCCACAACCGCACTCACCCTGTAAAAATTCACGTAGAACTGGAACTCTCCATCCTGGGCACTCCCATGTCAAGCACTTTACCCCAATTCTTTTCTCTTTGTGATCAAGCAACCTATATGTCTGACTATGCAAACTGACAACCTCTGCTCTCCGAGACAGTGACTGATGGTTTCTCAAAACGATTGTAGTAGGGTTTGATATTTTTGGACACTCTGGCCTCAACTCATGTCCCTTTGCCACCGCTGTCATCAGAGCAAAAGGGACCACTTCACTACACTACAGGCTGAGATGGTAAATCTGACAAGTTTCCCCTGTCCTCAGTCGACCTCCCTGACTCAATGTGTGACCTCAAAGGGCATTAAATACAAAGCAATCAACCCAGAAATTAGAAAGACTGATGTGACAAACTTTTAATTTGACGTTCACCGGACGGCCAACGGTTATGCTATGCTAACTAATTTAACTTTGTATAATTATCAGGCACAATATTTAAGAAAATGTGCTGCTTGTTGACTACCTGCTTACTGAACATTATTACAAATTGGCTTTTTTAAAAAAAAAAAAAGATACATAAATACAATTATGCTAGTTACTGACAAACTGACAAAGCTGAACTGGAGTGGTTCAAAACCAAGAATGTGAACGTGTTAGGATGGCCCAGTCACAACACAGACCTTAATCCATTTGAGAATCTGTGGCAAGACTTGAAAATTGCTGTTCATCAACCATTTCCATCCAATCTTACACAGCTTGAGCAGTTTTGCCAAAAACAGGGCCAAAACATCAGGATCCAGATGTTAAAAGCTGATAGAGACATATCACTGAAGACTTGAAGCTGCCAGTGATGGTTCTTTCCAGTAGTAACCCAGGAAAGTGCCCAACAAATATCTGCTTTTTTTTTGTTTAAATGAACCTTTGTGTCAAAATAAAAATATAATCAAATTTAGATTTTAGGTCCAGGTTCTAACACTACAAATGTGGTAGAAAAATTTCATGGGGATGAGAATCTGATGTAAATCTAAAAAGTCGAACTCGACAGGAATTCCTCCATCACCACCAAGTCTAGTCCTTCTTGTTACTGTGTATGCCAGAAATACCCTTAAAATATATTTTAAACCTAAAGGAAGCTATTGATGAAAAACTATCAGACATTTGACCTTGCTGTGACCTTGACCCTGTTTGGATCAATTCCAAAATCTAATCAGATCACCTGCTGGTTATGTTATTTATATGGATAATTCCATATAAATCCTTCAAACGTTCAACAACTCGTTCTTGAGATCTTGGATATCATCTGCTGGTTATGATGATAATTCCATGTAAATCCTACAAACATTCAACCGCTCCTTCTTAAGATATCAGCCAAAATCACAGATAGCCAGAAATCATGCCTCGAGTTCCTGAACACGAACGTGCAAGTAACATGTCTGTATGATAAACGGAAAGGAAAAAATATTTTAGATATTTGACCTTGCTGTGACCTTGATCATTTTCAGATCAACTGCAAAATCTAATCGGTTCATCTGCTGGTGATCAAACATTGAACATTCAGAAATATCTTACTCAAGTGTTGGAGGCATAAAAACAGATCAGCGTGCCATTTCTTCCTTTTTCCAGCTCTTTAACGCTTTCCTGCAGTACGTTCCATTCTGCCAGCGGAATGGAAACCGACTTATCAGACATTTTCAATCAGTATTAACAAATGAATTATTTTATTGCTGCAAGTCTGTTATAAGGTTAGTCAGGACACTGTTGGGTTTCTGTGTGTAGAGTATCGTGACTGTGTTGAGCTGCTGGTGAGCATGGCGATGGGAAAGGGGAGAGATGTGAGCCCCCTGCTGGGCAAACAATTCACACTTCTCCACAACAACACTGGCACAGAGACAAAACAGACAGCACAACTAAAGCTTTTTTGACAGTAAAACATGGTATACAACTGCCACAATAAAATTATAACATTTAAACCTAGTAGGCAAAAGAAATATTTATAAAATACTGCAAATTCTTAAAGCCCAGAGTGTCTACTTTCATATGAGAGATTAAACACTACTGTGGAGTGTGACATCACAAATCAATTCCATGCTGAACACGAGCAGCCCCAAAACAGGACAAAATTTCATGCTTCTGGTGAAAAGAGTTAAAATAAACCTTATTGATGTTAATTCTATAATCATGCATTAACATTACTAAACGTTCACTGAGCTGCGAGGGCACACAGTGTGTTTAATTTGACTGCTTTAATGAATGGATGTCACTATTAAGTGAAATCTGTGAGATCTTTATTTACACAGTATTGTTAAAGCATATACTACAGTGTGCTTAAAACTTACATTAAACTACTTACATAAAGTAAAAGTGGAAATCAAGCAAGCCTATTATTTATTTCATTATACTAAGACTGTCAGGTCAGAATCCATATTTTTCTCTGTCTGGTTTCAAATAAGCAATGTCTGGACATCACTTCATTACAATAGTATGAAAAGTATTTTTGAACAAAAACGTGAGATACAGAACAAATCCATTACAGCTATCATATACTGCAGTTTTAGGGGGGAAAAAAGTTTGAATTTGAAGCTCTTCCCTTTCAAGTGAATAGCTAAAAGACATTTCTTCTTTTAATATAACATGTAAATTACTGTATTTACTGTAATCAACCAAGAAGAATGCAGTCCACTGATCAACTTTTTCAAATTCTCACTAAGTTTATTATCAAAAGAGGGTTATGTTCACACATAGAGAGACACAAAGGTGCCATGCTAGACTTGAAGTTACATTACCAATATAAGAGGCAGTCGTGTACTGGGAACAGGACAGACAGAGCTGGATAGAAACTAACACACAGTTGAACTAAACTAATTTCGGAGATAAAAAGACTGAAAAATTGAGAGTGTAGTAGCATCAAGGTGGTTAGGTCACCAACAGCAAAATTGTATGACAATAGAGGGATCAAAGTAAAGTGAAAGGAAGCAATTTATTTCCTTCACTCATGCCATTGACAACATTCTGTCGTTTTTAGAGCATTATGTACTGTAATTCCTCCCCCCACCCACTCTTCTAAACAATTTTGTTCAATATGCAATTAAACAAATTAATAAACTCAATACTCCCCGCTTTATTAAAATGCAAACTCATTGCGCCAAAGCTATTTTTGCTTTAAAAAAAAAAAAAAAAAAAAAAAAAAAAAAGAACATGAAATGCCACCTTGAACTACAAGAAAAGATCCCCCTTTTGCCATCCCTCCATTCACTCCTCGGTCATAATACAGCCTTTCATCTGGTTTCTCCTGCGCCGCACACTCCCCTTCTCTCCGCTCCCATGCATTCTGATCTAGCCAAAATCTCGGCGGTGGTAGGCATCAGGGTCGCAGTATTTGGTCACAACCACTCTGTTGGCAAACTTCCTCCCCGTCAAGGCTTGCATGGCTTTCTGGGAGTCAAAAACTGTTGTGAACTCCACGAAGATCTGTAATGAGCAGAAACACAGGATGGCATTGTTACAGTGAGGCGGTGTTCGTGTCTCTTAAGCATGTGCCTTCAAATATGCGTTTTTGCCTCGCATGTGTGAACTACAATTTTCCCTGCTAGAACGTTGATTTATTTTGTGCGGCTATAGTTATCGAACTTCTGCCTCCTGAAAAATAAGAAGTTTCTTAACCTTTAACAGACGGCTCTAGCAGAAAAAGAGAAAATAAATGTTGCTGTACGTGACAGCTCCATGAATAGTTGGCTTTAAGCTTTAATGATTTGAATGTTCGTATAATTATCTGAATCAATTGATAATTCATGCCTCTGAGAGCTGCAGCAAACACTGGAACCTCGAACATTTCTGTCTCTGTCCATTAAGAGGCGATATGCACTTCTTACTCCACACACAGAAAGGAAGAAAGAGTGTAGTCATGCATTTCTAAGGCCTGGTTTAGAGATCTTGCTGAAATATGCCTGGAAGCACATCAGGGGCTTACCCAGGTGACGAGAGCATGTGTATCACACCAGAAATAACAGACAACAGAATGAGAAAAATAGATGTCTCTGAGTGAAAAACAAAGATCCATTGTATGAATAATGGATTCATGATGGCAAAGGTATAATAATGCAAAGGAAAAAAAAAAAAAAGAAACCTCAATTATAAACCAAGTCAACTCAAACATTTCTGGAACGTTTTTCATATGAAGCAGCATCATACAGTATAGTTACTGAAGTACTTCAATTTAACTATTTATTTTATCCACAATTCTGTCACAAAATGATGGATGCAGCAGAACTGCTTTACATCATCTACACTATAAAGAAGAAAATCCTGATCCTGCAGGCTGATTAAACTAGCCATCATAATGACAGCCAATTTATATTCACACATGCCACATGTGCGCACGACGCACAGCACAGCAGACACACCCAGTGCGCTGTTAGGAGTTGTGCACATGCAAATACACCTTCACACGAATGTATAAACCAGTCTACAACAAAGCGCCAATCAGCTAGCTATACTGAAATTATGGAAAATGTGCCTCAGAACAAGAGAGGATTGAGGTGTTGGGGGGGGCCCCTCTCTTAAACAAGACATCATGAAGTGTAACATTGTTCTCAAAGAGACAGAAGGCCAACTGCTAATTCCAGCTAAAAACATAACCAGAAAAATACCACAAGCATGATTTTGTATTTAACTTAAACTGAACTTCATACCAGACACTCTTCTGTTTCATTTTTTCCATCGTTTTTGACTGTTGTTAAAGGTGTTAGGTGACAGACAAAGCTGAATTCTCTCTTTTTTTATTTATATTTTAATTACCATTTACTCGTAGAATTATTATAATAAAAAAAAAAGAAAAAGGCTTCTGCTTTTCAAAATATTATCTGGATGTAAAAATGATCAGGAAATATAAATAATGATCAGATCACATTGATATAGAAATTAAAAATATATATCATGAAGGTTTTTGGCTGCAGTTAAAAGACAAGCCTAAGTATTTCTGTACCTTTCCAGTTCCAGGGATCTCCAGGCCGTCGACAGGGCGAGGGATCTCGATGCTCTTGACCTGACCATATTTGGAGCACTCGTCCCTGACGTCCTCCATAATCTCTTCGTACTCGTCATCATCCAGAAGTTCCTCTGGAGCCACCATGTTCATCAGGCACAGAACCTCAGTGGGAATTCCACCCATCTGATTCACAGAGCTGTTCATCAGGCCTGGTACCTGAAGCGTCACCGGGGTCTCGTTTATGCTTGTCTATAATTCAAGAGACACAGTTTGACAGATGAGAAACAAGATTCATGGGGTACACTTTTGGAGCCATCCAGGTTCTTGTGTTCTTTGGCATTTAAACACATCAGGGAAACACAGGGAAAGACAGACAGGAGAGGAGAGGAGAGGAAAAAAAATAATACAAAAACAAAAAAGCAAAACAGGGAAAAAAAGGTGAAAATAAGAAACTTCTTACCAGAGTTGCGTTCTTGGCTCCTACACTTGCTCTCTGGACCAGGAGCTTCTTATCCCCTAACTGCATCCCATTTAGTCCTGCAATAGCCTGAAGTTCACACACACACGCATTACTGATTAAAGTGAAATGAAACACACTTAATTAAACATGTTTATCTGGACGATGCGTGTTGAGTATTCTCTAACAGACGCATCAACCCACCTGATCATTAAGATTGACATCAACATATTCGCAGAAGGCATAGCCTTTGGAGAGCCCTGTGGCACTGTCCTTCACTAGGTTGAACGCCTTTAAAGGCCCAAAGGACGTCAACAACTCTTTTACCTAAAATATAAAACAGTTGGCAGAGGTGGTGGTGAAGTCCTTTCTTTGTTCCAAGTTGTGTGCATGTTTCAAAGAGCCAATGAAGATTAGAGAAAATGCCGGTTGGAACCAGTCATGTTAATAAAAAACAAAAACAAAAAAACAAAAAAAAAACAAGACAAGATTAAGTCTCGATCATTACCAAATTGAACTGATAAGTCAAAAGGAGAAAGATTCTTCAGTGGATAATAAATGTTTCTCTGTTCAGTCAGATCAGCTGTACATAATTTTTGCAATCGTGCAATTTTACTGAAGTACAAACTGACCTGGTCATCACTGAGATAGTTGGGCAGGCCTCCAATAAAAAGCTTATGAGCAGAGTCAGGGACTACAGTGGACACCACTCCTGAAAAACAACATAAAACTTCATACATGTCCAATCCAGAAGAATTATACGGACCTTAGAGTAAGCAGAAAACAATGCCAACTTCATCTGAATAAAAAAGTTCCTCTGAAAAAAATCCTGTTATATATTAATCAAGTATATGCATTGTGTGAAGCTTTAAAATAATCGTTAGCTCTGTCAGTGTGTTATGATGATGTATGCTGTGATTGTAAACCCACCAGTAAACCCACCTGGCACATACACACTGGGGTTCTCGCTCATGCCTGGCAACGGCTGGTAATCGTGTGGCCGGCGGATCTTCAGACTCTGGCCTTGGAATATGATGCCATCAAACGCCATTGCCTGTGTGGTCTCGTCCACTGAGCGCAACTAAAGTAGATAGTGAGATGAATTATTTATTGTACTTTAAAGTCACCAACTTCAAAACGTGTTTGTTATTCACAATATTCCTGGTACATTTCCAGGACTATTTCCCAGACTTGTTCTGATAGCTCCTTGGTCTTCATGGTACTGTTTGCTTAGATTATGTTCTGCAGTATTTAGACATGATCTTAGTATCTCTACTGTGCCGTATCTCTCTGTCCAGTTGAAAAGAAATATTTGGGTTAAAAAAAAAAGAAGGGGGGGCTGTGGCTCCAGGACTGGAGTCTAAAGGTGCTTTCACATGCGCAGTGTTTAGTCTGTTCGAATCGAACCCTGGTGTGTTTTCCCTCTCGGTGCAGTTTGTTTGAGCAGGTAAGAACACAGCAATCGCACTCAGATGTGGAGGAAAGTGAGGTTCTGTTCACACCTAGCATTAACATACGATCCTTTCACCCAGGACGCAAGTGGACAGCACCAAGTACAGGTGTGAACGGGGTCAAATGCATCTCTAAGACGCACTGTGATCTGATCACTCAAACCTCATTCAGAGGTGGTCACATATGGGACACATCTGGCCACATCACATTTGTAGTGTGAACGCAATTGTGTCTCGATACGTCCCAGACAGCAACGAAGGACCAACTAATCAACTGCATCATTGCCCGAGCCGGATTATATGTAACTGTTTGGAAATCGCACTGAACGCTGGAGTTCTCTGCTGCCAGGGTGATGGATAAAGGTGACGCTATAACAGCAGAAAAGAAAGCAGCTGCTTTTCAGTTTCATTCATTAGTAGTCTCATCTCTCACATGATTAAACCTTTGAAACAGTGCGTACAGGTATATGAGACAGGATTCACGGGACATTTCTGCCTGTACATAAATGCAGCGGAAAACTGATGTAATAAATGTGCGCGACAGCCTTCCTCTAGCGGAAACGATGTATGAAATCCGATCACAGTCGGTCACTGGAGACGCATTTATAATGCCAGGTGTGAACGGCTGAGTCTCAGCTGTCCACTTGTGATCCTATCACCCAGGACGCATGTTAATGCCAGGTGTGAATGGGGGCCTGAGGTGGTCTTGGTTCGGTTCCAACTCCAGTGCAGTTCGACTGCGGTGAGAAAGGGATTCAACTCTGAATTGCGTTTTGGATTCTGTCATTTTTCTGTAGATGTGAGCTGCTAAACTGACCTGTGGGGCACAAATTGGAGCCAAAGGACAGAGCTGTAGGACTGCAGAAATGGGATGTGTTCTTGATTTGGACCAACGAACAAAAAGAGGGGAGCAACAAACGGAAAACAGATGAATGTACTGCGTTAGCGTTCTCTCTGCTCGGGTGATTTTTGTGATTTCTGTGCACACTTGACACGGTTTGTTCACCGTTTTACGTCACCGTATTTCTGGCCAAAGAAGAAGCATTAAAAGCTTAATTTTCGGTCCTACACACTCCTTGGCCAACTTGTTTTTGCTTTATGATTCATTTAATTATGTGCAGTGCAAAACTGAACCAAACCAATGGGTAAATGAATAAAAGTATCAAATTCGTTCTGATTCATACTTGGCAAACACTTACAGATGTGAAAGCACCTCAGAGGAGGTTAAGGATATGCGTTATATTTGGGTCCAAGTCCAATGTTTAGTTGGAGAAAAAAGATTCATTAGAAAAACTGGATTACATGGCTATAGATTTTGTGTTGTGTGTGTGACAGAAAAAAATTAAAACCATCCTACCTCAAGGAAGGCAAAGTTCTTATCCTGGTTAATCTGGACAGCAAGGACGGGGTTTCCTGGAGCCTGAATAAGACCCCCTAGTCTCATCTGAGCGTTGAAGAAGTCCATCATCGATTCCTGAGGATTGTGAAGGTGAAGCGTTAACAGGATACGAAACTTCATGTTCTATTTATGATTCATACACCAGTACGCACTAGAGGATGATGCTATGAATAAAGAATGCGCTTAAAAAATGAAGGTGGTCTGTAGCGAGACAGGACGTCTATAGTCTCCACGTGGAGTTGGTACCGCAGTTAACATCTAAAAGTATGTAAATACTACAAATGCAGTAATGCTTAAAAATTACACCATTACACAAGTAAGGATAGACAAATCATAAATTCAATAACGTGCCCCAAATTGTTTTGCTTGCATACAAGATTGCCAAGCAGCACAGTTAACTACACAAAAAAATAACAGGTAGCACAACTAGCCCAAATGTATGATGCACTAATTATGTGCATCGTTACAGACTGCTAGTATTTAGAGATGCGCTTGATAGTAATGTAGGGTATGACCGCTGATCTAATAGTCACCAGTTCTAATTATTCTCTACATATGAAAGATATATATTGTTATGAAATAAGAAAGATATCAAAATTAGTAAGTCGTGACGTGGAACGCTAATGACTATGTAGTCTGTGCTCTACGTGATTTTTAATGGCTTAAATAATTACTTAAGAGATACTCACCATATTTTTAATATATTAATATAAGCAGTGTGGTTAGCAAAGATGCTCATATTAATTCAAAAGTAGACGTTATCTATAGTACTGGACATGTACCTGTATTATAAACAATAGATTTTGCTTGCTCTTGTGAGGAGATGGTACCACCCAACACACAGCACAAAATGTCATTTCTTGTAATTTATGGAAAAATAGAACCTCCTATCTACACCATATGGCCAAAAGTATGTGGACACCTAACCATCACACCCATATGTGCTTGCTGAACATCCCATTCCAGATTTATTCCCTCTTTGCTGTTATAATAAGCTCCACTCTTCTGGGAAGGCTTTCCACTAGATTTTGGAGCGTGGCTGTGGGGATTTGTGTTCATTCAGCTACAAGAGCATTAGTGAGATCAGGCACTGATGTTGGGTGAGGAGGTCTGGGGTGCACTCGGTGTTCCAGTTCATCCCAAAGGTGTTCAGTGGGGTTGAGGTCAGGGCTCTGTGCAGGACACTCGAGTTCTTCCACTCCAACCTTCACACACCATGTCTTCATGGAGCTCGCTTTGTGCACAGGGGCATTGTCATGCTGGAACAGGTTTGGGCCTCTTAGTTCCAGTGAAGAGAAATTCTTAATGCTTCAGAATACAAAGACATTCTATACAATTGTGTGCTTCCAATTTTGTGGCAACAGTTTGGGGAAGAAGCACATATGGGTGTGATGGTCAGGTGTCCACATACTTTTGGCCATATAGTGCATTTTTTAAGAAGAATAATGGTAATTCATGATGAAGCGGTGTTCAATCGATAGTGCATTCCAACATACCTCTGTGATGCCGAAGGGGATGTTGCCCACATACAGCCTCCGAGCCTGGCGGGTCATCTGGCTGCCTACTACAGGCACTGGTGTAGGTGTAACGGCCAGTCCATCTGGAGTCATAGTGGGCAGCAGTGCTGTGGCAGGAATCTGCCCAGCAGCTGAAACATGCAGATACAGAGAGAGAACAGTGATTAAGCGAGGATGACGAATAGAGACTGCAACACAGAGTTGGACTTCGAGTGAAGTTCAAACGTGTGGTGTCAAACTAGCATGCTTGAACAGAACAGAGATTAAACATGGGATAAATAAACAGAGATATGTTGAATGTTGAAGAAAGCAACTTAAAGTTAAAATGAAACGCAAAACAGAGAAAGGCAAGTATTAGAAAAAATCTGAACACAACAAAAATATCAGATAAAGAAAGGTAAAGCTGCATTGAGCGGTTAAAGAGCGTACTACATGCTGCTCAGTGTTTCACTCACCCTGCATGGCCTTGTACTGCATCGGTGTGATGTGCTCAAAGCCTGGAGGAGGGACATCCCAGTACTTTTTGATTTTCTTCTTCTTCTCCCTCGGTGGGGAACGACTGAATTCAGAGACAAAGTTCAGGTATAAATATTTATAATATACAGTTATATATATATATATTAAGCCAAAAGTGACGCAGGTCATTTAAAAGTTAGGACCTTCTTCATGTTCGTTCACCACTTGTGTACGCAGTTTATTCCAAAGACTTCATTATTTGAAAAAATCTTAAGGCAAAGGTATTCTGTATTAACTTACAATGCTATCGTCCTTTCTTGTTTGTTGACTTTGTTGCTGTTAAATTAAAAATATTAAAATTTCATGCATTCTTTTGCTTGGCCCACAAACTCATAAATAATAGAGGGGCAAATCCTCGCTATTTTGCCATAAACTGGTGCAGAGTGACCGATTCAGCCAAACGACACTTTAAAACTGTCAAAAATATGTTCTTCAAACGGATTTGTTGAACTAACAAATTTTAACAGAATACAGCAATGCGATAGACCTGCTTCCATTTTAACACATATGAGATCACACACACACATGCATTTGTGCACATAAGTGAGGCATAAATTCCACAGAAATGTGACCAAATCCCACTCATTCACACAATCCATGTGCTGCGAACTTTATTTAAAATCATAATGTACAACAATGTAAAGACTGTGCATCCTGTGTATGTACAGTAATAACATGTATGGATTACCAAAAGGCATTCATATGCTGTTTATTCAGTGTCTTAGTGTCTCATGTCACATTTTTATTGAGCTGCTTTATAATTACAGTTGGCTCAACTTTGTCCCCTTCCCCTATGATTCACTGACACTGCTGCAGGTACGAGTGTTGGGTTTCTTGATTAAAATATAGCGCGCTGTCGGGCCGGAAGCACATATGGAGTGCGTGCGTGGTGTGGACTGAGCAGACGGTCGCTATGAATTCCAGGTTAGAGAAATATCTATCAACAAAAGTACCATAGGCAAACCATCAAGACAACAAATATCATGCAGTACCTGGAAGAGCCTGCAAGAGAACTCACTAATACAATGTTTCTGAAACCAGCTCACATTTGTGCTTAATGTTTAACAGCAGTAAAGTTTTAAAAAAGTTGCGCACCAAGTATTAGAATATTAAGTGTTTTGTTACCTAATTTATAGTGAAGAAGAACATTTCTACACCTATGTAGTGTATACAGTCTATAAATTATTGTACACATCAGTGTGTTTCAGAAGCGTCTCAGAACCAGGCCCCTGGTGTTACACCGGCCGTCATAAGCACTTAATAATATTCTCATGCCATGACAGATTATCTGATAAATATCAGTACTAGTGTATTGCAGTTAGTGCTGTTAGTTATTTAATTACGCTTAGGTAAGAGTTGTGTAGTATTAGTTGATTGAAATGCTGCAAAGAAATATTTTTTAAATAAATATTTCTGGTATTTAATATGCTTTTTAAATAATCCAACTAATTAATTACCAAAATAATTGAGTTGCAGCTAGGTTGCAATAAATTTAATGATACTTTTATTTAATGCTGAGAAAAATTAAATTGCAGAGCTGAAAATGGGAAAAATAAAAAAGATTTTAAAAAAAAAAATGAATTTTAAAGATTAAGTAAAAACAATTATATCAAATCAACTGCTACCATTCAGTTCCATTTAGTTCGGAATTATTAAAAACATTTCTAAAAATTTGAAAAATTTTTATATCACGATATCAACGATATCTCAAAAGTTTATCATGATGTAATTTATCACAATGTGTGTGTATTAGGCATGAGACGAAACACTAAAGCCACTATATGAGAGAGAAATCCTGACACAGGCTTCACAAGACGATACTGACACGAATAAAATATTACATTATAATACATTTATTTTGTAATGACAACAAACTGAACCACTGCAATATCAGTACACTGAACTGTAAAAAAAAGTAGCTCAGAATTTATAATATAAAGTTTAATTCTCCCCGATTATTAACATGTTATTTTAATCTTTTTCAGTGTCAGATGTATTTCATGGCAACGTTATTAATATGGAAAGATTGTTTGATGGTAGATTGCACCATAAATGATTAAATAAGTTTGTGTTTTCACCGCTACTACTACTGTCTGACATCCAGCTGAAACACACGAGTGCGTCACGTCTACACGTTAATTGTACAGATGAGAAAAAACAATCGTGTTTTTATTTTCCTCATCCCTCCAAAATTAAATTCTGGTTACGCCACTGCGAGCACAACACACGTTGTGCTTCTGAATCGGCAGCACACAGGCGTTGATTTTAACACGTGCTTCGGACCGCGTCCAAGCCAGCTGTGATAAGACCTGGAGTGCACGTATATATACACGGCGGTTTACAGTTACTACCTTCAGATCTTACGCTACGGATCCGCTGTGAATTCTGGGTAGTGTGAAAACGTTGAGTAGTAGGGTACTGCGGGCCGTTTCAGTATTTTTTTTTTTCCAACTTCACGCAGGCTAAATGAAATGAGGCTGCAGGTCTTATGTTTTTGACACGCGTGCCATGACGCTTCCTTCTGACTAGCTTCACTTTTTGGATTATATGGTAAGCATGCATCAAGGTGGTGAGTTTCCCATTCACAAATTTCATGCTCTGTATGCTGCTACCTCTGGTGCTGCCTTCTAGTGTGTAAGAAGAGGTAGAGCTCATAATGATTACTAAACGGAAATATTAAACGCGATACACCTCAGAGAAGCAAAATTCAACTTGCCTGTATTTTGTACCACAACATTCGAGACAATGAAATTCTGTCTCATGCCTAGTTTATGTTTAGCATAAATATGTTTTTGTTCCAATAATAAATGAACCATTAAAACATTAAAACCATGAAACATTAAAACCATGAAATAAACAGAAAAAAATGACTGGAGCAGAGATTCATAATACATGATATTATTTTATAAAGGTGTGTATTGAATGAAGCTGCATGGACACACGAATCACACACTGGAATCGTATTACATGTATGAATAATGTAAAATTACTGGAATGGCTTGGTGACAGATTGTACTTCCTCTCTCACCTGCGTCTATGCCTGCGATCTTTGCTGCTGCTGCGTCGCTCCCTGCTCCTCCTCTCCCTGCTCCTCCTCTTCCTTTCACGACTACGGCTACGTGAGCCACTCCGACGCCTGTGCCTATTCTCTTTGTCCCGCTCTAAACAGAGGCAAGAGAGGCAAGAGAGCAAGCAGGATTAAGACAGTAGGAAGATGATGTCGCAAAAATACACCTAGCTGAAGGCAGACCGGAGGAAATATAATGCTGTGGAGGACAGAAGAACCGATAGAAGCAGCAGCAGCAGAAAAAATAATAATAATAAAAAAACAACCAAAAAGAAAAAAAAAAAAAGAGAGAGACAAAGAAGACCTGTCTGAGCCCTACACTAGAAAAGCTTTAAATCTTTGCATGTAAAAATCTGGCATAGAGTATTTTTTTTTTTAAACATATGAAATAAGAAGAAACAGAAAGGTTTAAAAGTTATTATATTTGTATTACTGAGCACTGGATAAGTGAGCACGCCAAACTGATACCCACCATGGCCGTTAACGCCGTCACCTGTATTGAAAGAGAACGAGAGTGAGAATCAGAGGGTGCCATAATTTTCTTTCTTCTTTTACCACACACACCAACAGGTCACGGCTGCGCTGACTTGGTGTAGTGACATGAAAACACACTGGTAAACAGAGTCAACACAGTACTCAACACAGTACAATCCTGGAAACACACTATTATTTTGTATTTAAATAACAGGAAGATTTCTGCACACAAATTAAATACATGTACATTGTTAAGAAAAAAGCGACCTTGTCATGGTATGTAATTATATAAGAAAGCTCTTTTAGATGAACGTTGAGATCCGGCCTGCGTATAGGAGCTTTTTTTGATAGATGTAGGCAATGCTACGGAAGTCTAGAAATGCCATGCGTTTTTGTTTTTTTTTTTCCTGTACTGTTATCTCGAGATCACGACTTTTTTTTTTCTTGTGATCTCAAGATAACACAAGTTATTTTCTGCGATCGTGGAGCACACTGGCAAATAGCATGCTGTCATACCGGTGTTACAGCAATTCTGCAGTAATTATATCCTATTTCTATGCAATTCCAGTAAGGCAAAGAGTTATTTTTAGATTTCTGTACTGTTATCTCCAGATCACAAGTTATTTTTCTTGTGATAACAAAACAAAAATAACAAAAGCTGTTTTCTCAAGATCATGACATTTTTCTCATGATGTTCAAATGCATTAATAAACATATATGATGTTAATAATCAGGGACTAATACAAGAAGAAATATCTGGTGCAGTGGTGGTGTAATCACTTTGTGATTCACTTCGTGTGACTGTGTGGAGTCGCTCTATATTTTTTCCACTTCTATCTATCTATCTATCCATCCATCCATCCTTACGTTCGTCAGTGCTAGACAATTTCCAAACTAGTGTCTGTCACTTGAGAGAGCGAGTCAGAACTCTGCAGCTACACCGTCATGGACACTACAGTGACCCTGAACGGGCGATCAGTTTCAGTGCCAGTCGATTTTAGTGACCGGGACGTCTCCATGGTTACTGCATGATGTTTAATAGATGTCACCTAAATGGTTTGTTGCTCAAGACCAATGGTGATCAAAATCTTCAGAAAGAGGCTGGAATTACTGCAGAATC
The DNA here is from genome assembly GCA_022758105.1 of Pangasianodon gigas. Classification (NCBI taxonomy): domain Eukaryota; kingdom Metazoa; phylum Chordata; class Actinopteri; order Siluriformes; family Pangasiidae; genus Pangasianodon; species Pangasianodon gigas. Next base: position 12,421,213 of record CM040482.1, read on the forward strand.
GCCGTAATACCAATACAGGACGATGTAATGCTCGAAGGCTCCTGCTACGTGATCTCGGAAAATCACTTTTGTTATCTTGAGATCACAAGTTGAGAAGCAAGTTGTGATCGCAAGAAAATAGAGAAAAAAAAAAAGTAACTCATGGCCTTTCTGGACTTCCATATATTACCAAAGTTTGTGCCTCCTGAGGTGGCATCTCTCAAACCTCGTGCGGTAACCATGGAGACGTCCCAGGCCCTCAGATTGGCTGGTAATGAAACTGATCAGCATCACGCGAGTGTCCGTGACAGTATAGTACAGATTTCTGATTTACCTTCTCAAGTGACGGAAACTAATTTGGACATTGTGTAGCACTGACAAACAGATGGACAGACAGATGTGCTTTATTGATCCCGAAGGGGAACTTTGGGGGAAAAAAAAATATATAGTCGAACTCCACATAATCACTTGAACTCAGGATCGAACCCAGGACCTTGGAGCTGTAAAGCAATAAATCTACCACTGCGCCACCTATTTTCTCTTATACCACAGTGCGGTTGAAATCTCAAATCTGATTGGTCAGAAAGTGTGCATTATTTCTGTATAACAGCACGGTTCGGAAAGTTGTTCCAGCTGTATTAACGACAGGTTAATATTAATGCGCTCGTTCTAATAATTAACTGTTTCTATAGTAACAGCTCATACACAGGGATTTGTATAGTAGACACTCAACATAATCTAAGGCTAAAAATAAACGAATTTTTAAAAAAAAAGGGTTTAAAAAAGTACTTCTTATAATCGTTGATGTGGTGACGTTCTAAGAAAAAAGTTAGGAGGCATTTATTTAACATTTATAGAAGGCGTCTCGGTTGTAAGCGCTCTCAGTCTCGGTTACGCTTTCCGTTTTTTGAGAGAGCGAGTGAGGAGAAAGACAGAGACAAAGAGAGAGAGAGAGAGAGACAGAAAGCGCAACACTGGTGAGAAAATGACTTTATAGCGCGACTATAACGCAGGTGAGAACAGGAACTAATTTGTCTCTCAGACATTCCACAACATTAAATCGAACTATAAACTGTTAAAATGTGTGTCATGTTGTTCATTAATAAATTGTAAACTTTTGGCAAATCGCTATTGTATAAGCGGAATAAAACACTCCAGACTGTGCGGTTAAATGAAAACAATGCACTTCAGAGGGTAGCGGCACTCCGCTGCGCGTCACGCCGCATCACACCACCCCGTCATTATTTTCCTGTAACTGCGCAGCCTTTTGTGTGTTATTTCTTTCTCAAGTCAATTCCTGATTAGAGTAAAAAACGGACACACTCATCCCTGATGTACAGCATGTACACCTAACGCATTTCAACATCACGAGGAAAAACAAGTCATGATCTTGAGAAAACAACCTGAGATCACAGGAAGAATAAAAAAAAAATAAAAAAAAACTCGAGGCCTTTAGGGATTTCGGTACGACGCCGTTCCTCCTGCAGTGTAATTTAATCAGCAGCTGATCGCGAACGCTGAGTGTGTGTTTGACTCTCGGCTGTGTGAATGAAGACAGTATGACAGGAAGCGTCCAAATGCAAATGAAGCTCCTTCATAAAAACACAGGCACAATATCATTAAGAGATTCTTATAATGTTTATCAACGCACATTTGGAGTGAGTAAGTAAATATTGTAAGCGGATATTTTTAGAAAATTCCTTGAAAAGTAACGTTATTTAGTTCATTCGAAGTTAAGAGTAAAATTTCATTTGAACTAGGGCTGCACAATATTGTAGAAAAATGCGATAAATAATGCGATATGTGGTACAATAATTCAATAAATATCTAAAATCAATTTTAATTATATTTACATATACATTTATAAATTTCAGAAATAAAAATGGCATAACCAACACATATATTTCATGTTCTTTTGAGGAAAAGAAAGCATTCTCTGTGTCACCCTAAAACTTTCTGTAACTTTTTTTGGAAGTATTAAAAATCGTTCAGTTATCGCAAGCCATTATCGCGATATTTACATTTCGATATATTGTGCAGCCCTAAATTTGAACCACCTTTGTCCTGTGGTTGAGTCGATTGGGAGTCGGTTCTTCTGAGTGAGCCGAGTCAAATGATTCGACTCACTGAAAAGACTCGAATGCAGTGCATTTTGCATTAATGTCATATTTTTTTAAATCTCTTCTTACGCGTTATATGCGTCAGGAGAACAAAAAAACACCAATCAATGAAATTCAGTGGTAATGAAGCATGCTAGGAGATACACACCTTGTTTGTTTTCGGTCAGTTGTCTCTCAAATTCGTCAAACTCCGACATTTTGAATTCGCAGCGGATGAATGGAGCGAGTGAAACCTGGGAACGCTTAGCCGACCACGTTATCTTACTTCAAAAGTGAGATGTCTTTGTCTGTTATGAAACATTCGGCCAAACGGAGAAACCTGGGTTTATTAAAGCTGCATGCACAATTAGCTGCACAGAAACTTCCCCTAAGTCGCGTTGTTATATTGAGGTGTTGTTGTTTTTTTTTCCTGTTCTGCTAAGTTAGCTAACTAGCTAACAAGACTGACTAGCTGATTCGAAGCTCGCGCAAAAAAACAACCTTCCACCCTTTATAGCTAAATAACAGACAAATATGTGAATATATAACTGAATTTCTTTTTTGTGTGTACGCTGAAATAAAGTATAAAATGTTAATTAATAATCCTCCGCACAAATACAATACCAGCTAGGCGAGCGACTCAGCGTAGCTAGTTTACAGCAGGTTCGTTTCTCTCTGCGCAGGCGGAAGTGAAATGTGGCTGGATCCAAAATGGCTCCCTGTGGAACAGTGAAGTGCACTGCGTTTGCGCTAGAAAGCCTTGGTTTCGTACCCTACTTAGTGCGCTTACACAGGAAGTAGTGTGGCTTTTGTGTTTCACCCAGCGTCTCACGTTCACAGACCTCAGAGTCGTGCGCCATCTAGCGGCCTGGAGGATTATTACACCTGATAATCATGAAATGTAAATTCAAATTCAAATTTTATTTGTCACTTGTATAACCATACACAGTACGACTTGCAGTGAAATGCTTTGTACAACTGTTCCAACATAGAAAAGAAAATATAGAAAAAATTTTAAATATAGAGAAACATATTTACATAAAAAACATATATATAAAGAAAAATATTAAATATAAAGAAAAATATATACATAAAAATATATATAAAGAAAAATATAAAGAAAAATGTTAAATATAAAGAAAAATATATACATAAAATATATATAAAGAAAAATATAAAGAAAAATGTTAAATATAAAGAAAAATATATACATAAAAAATATATAAAGAAAAATCTAAATAAAAATATTAAATATAAAGAAAAATATATACATAAAAATATATATAAAGAAAAATGTTAAATATAAAGAAAAATATATACATAAAAGATATAAAGAAAAATCTAAAGAAAAATATTAAATATGATGAAAAATATATACATAAAATATATATAAAGAAAAATATAAAGAAAAATATAAAGAAAAATGTTAAATATAAAGAAAAATATATACATAAAAATATATATAAAGAAAAATATAAAGAAAAATATTAAATATAAGAAAAATATATACATAAAGAATGTATTAGAATAAGAATATATGTATGCATATATGGATGGTGGCAGGAGCAGTCTGACAGTATCGATATAAAGTGCAGATATGTGCCGTTTGTGTGAAGTAACGTGCAATAATGTGTAATGTGTACGAAGTAATGTGTGTAGACACCTGACCATCACATTCATATGTGCTTGTTGAACATCTCATTCCAGATTTATTCCCCCCGTGTTTGCTGTTATAATAAGCTCCACTCTTCTGGGAAGGCTTTCCACTGGATTCTGGAGTGTGGCTGTGGGGATTTGTGTTCATTCAGCTACAAGAAACATTAGGTTTGGTTCGACTTTATTGTCATTGTCAGAGTACGAGTGCAGAGACGACTTAATGCAGTCAGCATCCAACCAGTAGTGCAAATAGCAAATAAGTTAAAAAGAGGTAATTCAATTTAATTCAATTCAGTTTTATTTGTATAGTGCTTTTAACAGTGGACATTGTCACAAAGCAGCTTTACAGAAATAAATTCATTCAAATTACATTAAATCAAGATAAATTGTAAATATGTGAATTTATCCCTAATGAGCAAGCCAGAGGTGACGGTGGTGAGGAAAAACTCCCTGAGACGATATGAGGAAGAAACCTTGAGAGGAACCAGACTCAAAAGGGAACCCATCTTCATCTGGGTGTTAATGGATAGGTGACACGGTTATGGTGCAATAAGTTAACAGTGTACAGGTAAACAATACGATGCATACCAGTAATGCAAATGGCAATGAAGTTAAATGGAATAAATAAGAATTATGGTGCAGTGAGTTGAGATAAACAGTATATACAGGTAGAGGTAAGCAGCATGATGCATGCAATATGATGCAGTGGATAAAAATGCAGATGTGCAAATAACAGTCTGATATAAATAATAGTAATAATGACAGATAATGCAGTAAAGTGCAAGTACTTGCAAATAATTGCCGATAACAGTAGTGTCTAATGCTAATGTTTAGGTATGAGGTTGAGCCTGGTAGTTAAATCTTAGAAGCTGAGTTCAGCATCAGTACAGTTAGTACATTAGTGAGATCAGGCTCTGATGTTAGGTGAGGAGTTGTTGTGTTCCAGTTCATCCCAAAGGTGTTCAGTGGGGTTGAGGTCAGGGCTCTGTGCAGGACACTCGAGTTCTTCCACTCCAACCTTAACACACCACGTCTACATGGAGCTCGCTTTGTCAAGAGTCAAGAGTCGTTGATTTGTCATTTTGCACAGTTACACTGGGTACACTGGGCATTGAAATGCTTGTGACGAGGCTCATGTTAGACACTGACAGCACAAACACTTATTAGACATGAACAAACCCATATTTGGACATGAAAATAGAGATGATGTGATGTGAAATGTGATGGTAAATGAGACAGTGGCGTACAATGGCGGAGTAAAGTGACGTGTGCTATTAAATACGCAGAACAGTAAATGCAAGTACAGTAAATGGTACATAGTAAATCTGAGTAGTAAATATCTACAGTTGAGGTCAAAAGTTTACATCCCCCTTTCAGAATCTGCAAAATGTTTATTATTTTACCAAAATAAGAGGGATCATACAAAATGCATGTTATTGTTTATTTAGTGCTGACCTGAATAAGATATTTCACATAAAAGATGTTTACATATAGTCCACAAGAGAAAATAATAGTTGAATTTATAAAAATGACCCCG
>CM040482.1:12431382-12433882 GCA_022758105.1 Pangasianodon gigas
TTTTTTTTTTTTTTGGTGCATCAGTTCCTGAATCTGTAGGAGATGGGCAGCAGGAGGTTGTTTTTCTTCAAGGCCTGCACCTTGGCATGAGCGGTCTCATCGAGGGCCTTGTAGCAGCGCCGTGCATAGTCTAGAAGCTTCTCCTTGGAGGAATCAAACTCCCCGACTTCTTCCACTTTCTCTGGAGCAACCAGGAGCAACTCCGCAATGGGAGTGGTGGAGGCTACAGTGTTACGGTCGACCCCATGAACCTGGAAGGCTCTGGACATGCTCTTCAGCTTCTGGTATGTCACCAGAATCTTCTTGTAGCGAAAAAGAACTCCAGCAGGGTCTTTCACTGAAAAAGCCAAGACTTTCTAGCATCAACCAGACATCATCATCACTTCAAAATATAATCATGATACACTTACATAACACCTACACTGGATATAAAAGTCTGCAACCCCCTGTTAAAATCGCAGGTTTTTGCAAAGTATGAAAAAAATGAAACCGTGATAAATCATGTCAGATCTTTTCCCACCTTTAATGTGAAAACAAATAAAAACATGAGGGAAAATAAAAAATTAAAATAGCCTAGTTGCGTACCCTTTCAGAATGAGGCATGTGAATGTGCTCAGAATGAACCAATCGCATTCAAACTCACGTTCAAAAGTAATGATCATACACCCGTCATCAGTGAAGTGATTCTGATTAACCCCAAATAAAGATCAGCTGTTTCTGTAGGATTTTCTAGACATCTTCTTGGTTTAATCCAACTGCTGAAGCCAAACAGCTTACAAAGCATGTACGGGATCTTACTGTCGAAGGGTATCGATCAGGAGAGGGGTACAGAAGAATTTAATTCGATGTACCATTGAACACCGTGAAGGCCATCATGGACAAGTGGAGAAAATGGGGCACCACAGTGACATCACCAATTCCTCCAAAATTGAAAAAAGGACAAGTTACCACAGAGGCTGCAGGAATATCTGGCAACAATCTCTCGTATTCATTACATGGGATAGGGTGGCTAGACAGAAGCCCTTTCTCATTTTAAAATAAAATAATAATAAAAAAAAAAAGACAGCACAATCACCGAAAGAACACCATACCCTCGGTGAAGCATGGTGGTGGCGGCATCATGCTATAGGGCTGCTTCTCTTCAGCTGGGACTGGGGCTCTAGTCAAGACAGCGGGAATCATAGCCAATCATATCAGATTGGATAGCTCCAATCTACTTTGGCACAAAACCTGCAGACGTCTGTTAGACAGCTGAAGATGAAGAATATTGTCACCTTCCAGCACGATAACAACCAAAATCCTATCAAAAACGTGTGCAATAACCTGAAGAGGGCTGTGTACAGGAGATCTCCTCGCAGTCTGATAGAGCTGGAGCGTTCTTGCTAGGTTGAAAGACTCGAACCCAAAAAGACTAAGTGCTGTATTATAAGCCAAAGGTGCTTTAACAAAGTACAAGTTAAGGAGTGTGCATGCTTATGCAACCAGTTTTTTCTTTTTTTTCCCCCTTAAAATATTTCTGTTTGTTTTTCACTTGAATTTTTCTCATTGCTCTATCACATTAAAGGTGGAAAACAATCTGACATGATTTTATCTTGGTTTCCTTTCTTTTTTTTTTTTTTTTACATCACAAAACCCTGCAATATTAACAGGAGTGTGTAGACTTTTTATATCCACTGTATTATCTTAAGCCTCATGCATTAATCACCAATCAGTTTAACACTCTAAGTTTATTTGTATCATTTGTCTGACTGTTTTAGGACTGGTGTTGGTATCACTCCTGAGCACAAGCCCCAACCCAAGCTCATATTCACTTCTCGCTCTCTCTCTCTGTTCTTCTTTCAGCAAAATGGCTCTTTCCAACTTCGCCTTGCTGCACTCGTATCACTGTGGGCTCCTTTTCTAGCGCCCTTCTTGTATCATATCCTCCCTCACTTGCAGTTGGTTTGGATAAACTGTAAAATGTTCCTGCTCACCTCTTTGTCTCTCCATTCCACGTGCTATGCGGAATACCCGAGTTCTTTTCACTCTCGTCGGTCCACCATTGGACCTGCTTTTAGCCCTGCTTCTTCTGCAGCTTTTGCTGTCAGAGTCGTCATCATTTGATACAATCTCCTCCTCTTCAAGGTAGCCATCCTCCTCTATAAACTCTTCTTCCTCTATCACTTCCTCATCTTCCTCATCTTAAAAAAAAAAATGAGGGGGTGGACAAATGAAATAGACATTGACACAGACACACACAAAAACCAAATTTCAGTCTTTTGCAAAATACCAATTCAGCAACTAACCTTGGACGCTGTTCTTTTTCTTTTTTCGCTTTAGGGTCTGGCTGCGCGCTTGTCCAGAACGAGTCATCATGGGCAGTGGAGATGGGGTCGAAGCCCTGCGAAGGACAGTCTTCTGGGATGTGGGTTGTTGGGGAACCTCAGGCTGAAGCTCTGGAATTAAATAAATAAAAATTGCACTGAAATTCTATCACAAACTTTAAGTTTATATTTGACCA
>CM040482.1:12438882-12446464 GCA_022758105.1 Pangasianodon gigas
TGCTGAAAAAAAACCCAAAACAAAACAATAGAAACCATCATGTAATGGTTTTAATGGTTGTAATGTGAATTGTAATGGTTTTAATGGAAACTGTAATGGTCCCTCTGGGTCTCTACTGGTAATTTGTTGCCTTCCTTTGGTGGTATGTTATTTCTAGTGGATACCATTAAGGACCTGTAATGGTTTTAATGGTTAGCTGATGGTTTTTAATGATATTTGTAGTGGAAACCATTAGAATTTCCATTAGATGGTTTCTGTTTTTTGTTTTTGTTTTTGTTTTTTTTCAGCAGGGATGTCAGGGATGATCCTTTTCCACCTTTAATGTGATATAGCGACCAACAAAAGTCAAGTGAAAAACAAATAGAAAAGATTTAGAGTTAAAAAAAACCCAACATCCTTACCTGGTTATAATGAGGCATGTGAATGTGTTCAGAAAGAACCAGTCACATTCAATCTCATGTTCAAAAGTAATGATCATACACCTGTCTTCGATGAAGTGATCTCCTGTATACAGGAGTTTCCCTCACAATTTGATAGATCTGGAGCATTTTTGCAAGGAAGATTGGAACAAAATTGCCAAATCAAGATGTGCTAAGTTGGTAGAGTCTAACCCAAAAAGACTGAGTGCTGTATTACAAGCAAAAGGTGCTTTAACAAAGTGTTAGTTAGGGGGTGTGCATACTTGTGCAGGTTATTGTAAGTTTTTTTTTTTTTTTCTTTTTTCCCTAAAACTTTTTCTGTTTTTCATTTGAATGTTGTTGGTTACTATATCACATGAAAGGTGGGAAAAAGGTCTGATAAGATTTATCTTGGTTTAATTTTTCACAAAAAACACCCTGAACCCACGTCAAACTGTGCAAATCAATAGTCTCAATATAAAATTAAAATACACCAGTTTATATGGTGCACCTACCTACAGACGTTAAGCATTTTATCAGGTAAGCTACTGTAAGTACACAAATACTGACTGTTGCAGTGCAGAATGTCTCTTTATCCTTTTACCCTGTCCATCAGTAGCAAGGAACCATCATAAGACCACACTGATCAGACATTATTTGGAGAGTTGACCACTTTAAGAACAACCCAGATATGGTTTGTTTGTGAACTATTAGTTCTTTTTTGAACGAGTCACCGAGGCCCCACTTGGAGATCGGCTCACAAGAGATCAGCACTAAGTACAAGTGTAACCGGGATCATATGCATCTCAGCTGAACGCTCAATGCTTTAATCAGGAAGTATTTAATATATGTATGTATTTGTTTGAGTTTTGATGTTAAGCTAGTGTGGGGACTGACAACGTGACCTTGTGTCACTTTTGGTATATTTGGCAACCCTCTCTACTCATGAAATGCAAACACTAGTGCTCAGTGAACACACACTCAAGACATTCAAGAAGAAGACAGGTGTGATGTCAAGGTACATCACAGTTCTGAATCAGTTCTTCTGATGCTGTGTAATGTTGGAATGTAACGCCACGACAAGAAGTATCGTCTCTGCTACTGTGCAACTAAATAAAAATAAGAAAAATGAATGTAGTGGATTTTAATATTAGTTTTAATTTGTTTGAAAAGGTGCAATGGGATGTCGTTATTTTCTTATATCAGGACACGTTGGGAGTTATGTCTTAATTTTCTGTGTTTATGTACTGTATATATACATGTACATTATACTATATAATACATTGTTATACTATTATTTAAAAAATAGTTCTAATGAGAATACTTTTTGTTAGAACAAAAATAGTTTCTCCTATTGTTTGAGTGGAAAACTGTAATCATTGTGTAAAGTTTCTTTTATACAATCGTCAATCATTTCACTTTTGCTGATTTTTTTCTTAAGCTGTGCAGTCCTGTGTATTGTTTTTCTCTCTGAGTGGATGATATGTTTTACACTTGAACAAAATGTTGTGTTTTATGCTCACCAGACTTGACCCAGTCAGCATGACCTCCTGCACGGGCCTGGCACACTGCAAAGTGGCGCTGGCATTTGCGGTCATTTTTGACCTAGTGGGCGTGATGGTGTTGCTCGCGGGAGTCTTCGTTCCTCTGGAGGTGAAAGGCAGAGACTTTGGTGACTTGTTAGTGTACACAGGAGCTCTTCTGGTGTTGATGTCCCTTGGTGGCTGGGTGATGTGGTACAGCGGCAACATCGAAGGCCTGACTTCAAGCAAGGAGATGGGCCACATTGGCAATGCAGTGGACCGCATTGCGCGCACGCTCAGCCGCAAAATGCGCACCCACCGCGGCCATCAGGGTCCCTGAAGCAGATCGGCAGAAATTCTCAGCAAGCTGCATAGGTAATTTCACATTAACTACATAATTGTATTGTTTTTCTTTTTAGGCCTATATCTTTATCAGCAAAGCAGAAATGACTTAAAAAAAAGAATAATACACTGTTCATGTTTGTGTCTCCTCTGCCTTTTATTCCCTCACTCCATCACTTGCAGGTTCCATGATAAGTCTGAAAGCTGTGATAATGCAACACACCCCAACCAAGCAGTTCAAGAACTGTACATTATTCAGCTGTTAGGAGTGAATGTTACATAGCACATGAGAATATTTAGCTCTACCAGTTATCTGTATTTTACATCAGTATCAGCACACACTGGCATGCGTTATGTTGTGTTACATATCCTTCTATTTCAGTTGCAATAAAGTAGTGTCAGTTTTTCCTCAGTTTTCTTTTATACTTTAATATAGAACAGTTTGCATTTCAGTGTAAGTTTACATGGCTAGTTAAACACTTCTTTCTTTAACCGTGCAGTTTGTAATACTGTAATATTTAAAAGTCTTTCTAGACATATAATAGTCAAGTGATTTTAAGGCTAATATTATTCTCAGTATTGCATAGCTGCTTTGCTACAGCACCTGAGAGGAGATGGATTTTAGAAAGATTTAAAAAAAAAAAAAAAGCTTTTTTATTTCAGGCCACTGTTAAAGCCTGGCTGAAAAATATACAGTGTATATAAATACAATATGTTGTTAATGCCATATTTTTTTTATGAGTACTGAGAAGATTTTGAAAATTTGGCTAATAAAGTGTTGACTGTTGTGCAAGAATGATATGTCAGCTTTTGCTTATTCACCCATGACTATTGTTTTCATCTGTTTACTCTTTAGTTGACTGATAATTCTTTATGCTGTTTTGTGAATTCCTCTCATGCTCCTTTGATTTGTTTTTTGGATTTTCCCCAATTTTCTTTGCTAATTTGGTCACCTGCCAGTTCCCTTCCACCAGTCAGCTCTCCCCTGTCATATGACAGCTACCAGGCAGGCTGGGTGAAGGTTAACACATGCTTCCTCTGAGACATATGAAGACAGACAGATGAGTGAAAGCTCATCTTTTTGAACTACTGCTCATGCTGCATCACAAAGTCAATGTAGCACGCTCAGACTAAAGTGCTGTCTGCCTTCTTCCACATACATGAGCCCATGATTGGCTAGAGTCACTGTGATTGCCAATCCTCCCACCCTCAGTGCACGGCTCCTATGACTCCCATTGCTCCCGTGGGTGTGATGATGGCTGTGGCATCTTTGGGATTCAAACTTGTGATTTCCGGACTATAGAACGTGACTTTTCTATTGCACCACTTAGGAGCCCTGCTGTTTCTTTGATTTGTCTCAACTCTGGTCATGACTGCAGTTAGGACGTATAGACATTTCTTACATAATGTTGTTCCTCTTTTGGTATTTAGTTTTGGTGTGAAAATTATTATTATTATTATTATTATTATTATTATTTTATATAATACATTTGTTTAACTGATGCTGCATATCCTGGTTTGCTGTTTGATGTTAGGCTGCCAGCTAAAGCCTTGATATTGTGTATATCAAGAAACGCTTGTTTTGCTAGGTTAAAACCTTTTATTTCCTGATAAAATAGATTTTTCTTGATGAAGACGTATTTATTTGATCTCTAATTTAGTGGGAACCCTTTGAATGATTTTCATGGAGTTTGTATCGTTACCCAGGTGTAAAGTTACCTCACTACAGAACTCAGACCCCCCTCCACACACAGATATAGCGAGAGCATGCACAGACAGCGCACAGTCTCTACACTGACAGAAACCCGAGCTCAGGATTGACCCGTAGACCCTGGAGCTGTGTGGTGGCACCGTGCCACTGTGCCCTCCTGTTCTTATACAGTACAATGAGAATCAAAGAACAACACTACAATTCATTTTGAAGCAATGAAGCCTATGTAGGCTATTTTACTTCATGAGAGTCATTAGTAAGGTTCCAAACTGAAGTGTGCAAATGAAGCATTTATTTCAGTGTGAGCACTACAGAGCATCAGCAGATAAAGATCTTCAGGCACAGTGTGATTTTTGTAAATAAAATGGACTTCTGATAGACTACTAGATCTGCCACTTTGGTAAGATCAGCTTCCAGCTTAAGAGTCATGGAAAGGTTTTGTTTACTCTCTTGTAATGTGCATGCCCTGAATTTGGCATATTAAAAAAAAACCAAAAAAAAAACCACTAACTGTACAAGCACTGAGCCGCAGCAACTATGTGCGCCGCCATCTTCTACTTCCTCGGCAGGTATTTAAATTGTATTTATATTATTATATTTTAGCATTGTTGTCATATTAAATTATTATATTTTAGTATTATCATATTCAATTATTATATTTTAGCATTGTCCTAACATTTAAATTATTATATTTTAGCATTGTCCTAGCATTTAAATTATTATATATTTTAGCATTGTCCTAGCATTTAAATTATTATGCTTTTTATTGTGTTTTTAACACTCAATGTGATTAGGCACTGACTGAAGAGCACTTTTAAATTTCGTTGTACCTGTGACAATGACAGTAAAAGCATATTCATTCATATGGGCCCTGATTGCCATCACTGTGGTATTAAGAAAACAAACAAAAAAAAAAAACAGACTCTTGGCACTTCTGTGAAATTAACTGGCTAGAAACTTAAACATGCAGGTATATTGTTTAAGGTCTCATTTATTGATTGTTGTGTAGAAATAATCTTGAAATGCAGTATTCCAATAAATGCCTTTTTAGCCACGTCCATATCACGTCCAAGTGGAAATTTCAGATTTTGATACAAATAAAATGGATGGACCTGACATACCAACGTGAAAGGGTTAATTAACTAGGTTAGTAATTACTTAGACAAGTTAGCAATTAGTCATATGCAATACATTACATATTGTAAGTAATTAACCACTTATTTTGCATCTTAACGGTAGATAACACTTTTGGCCATTGACATGATTGGAACATTTGTGAAAAACGAGGAAAAGCATCATTAATAAAATGAATTAATGCTTTTGGGCTGTTTTCCAGGGACTCTTGTGAATATTCATGAAATATGAAAGTCGCAGGATATTTAACCCCAAACCCGGTTCCCATAGATGAATCTTTGCACAAGAGAATGAGCCCAAATATACATCTAAATCAGCACACAAATGGCTGAGAGAACACAAAAATCAACGTTTTTCAATGATTAGCCCAGTCTCCGGATTTGACCCCTATATGACTCCTAAGCCTGTGATCTAAACTGAAGACAGCAGCTCACACTAGCATCTATACAGAGAATATACAGTAAATGCTCTGCCTGGTGTAGTCCAAGTTTGTGCTACAAATGCTCTTCAGTTTTGTGTATTATATGAATAGGCACAATGTTGTTATCCCCTGCAGGAAATTCATCACAAAATAATTGTGGGGGTGCAAAAAACTTTGAACTGAGTTTGTTTAACAATATAGCACAAGTCATTGAATGTATGCACAGTATTCCTTTTCTCATTTTCATGAAGTCTGCCAATAATTCTACATTTGATTGGACATAATTTTTCAGATGAATCATGAGTCAGAAGGATCCAGAGTCATGTGTCAGGTAGCTCATGTTGGGGTTAAGTCTTGGTGTTAAGTGTTATGTGTTTGTTATCCCAGTGTCTGCTTATTGAAAGTACCAGATATATACAGTATTCCCAAATAACAAGGGTGAGTCAAATGAAAAGCTTATTATTATTAGATTGTTTTGCACTTTTTATAGCAAATAGATGTCACAAAAGTGTGTCATATTTATACACCATCTTCATTTTGTTCAGTGCAAGTGTTCCAGCAATTAACAAGTGTCCGGATTCCTCTAGGAAAAAAAAAATTCTTCTGGTTGCTCATTTATGTTGGACTTTGAAGGTTTCCATTTGAAGTACCCTCGTATTTTAAGCAGTTAAAAACATTAGCGATGTATTTGGCAAACACACACACACACACACACACACAGTACTCAATCAAATGTTTGGATACGGAAATGTTTTCTTTATTTTTTCCTATTTCTCATATTTTAGAATAGTAAGGAAGTTTTTAAAACTATGGACAGTTAAAAAAAAAAAAAAAGTGGAAATTTGACTGGGGAACAAACTTTATTTCCCACTTCGCCTTTCAGGGCTCCAGTATACATCCTATTCCACCACCCCTTCCTACTCTTTTTCTTTTTTGCTTCCTTCCATCCATGTCCTCTCAGCATATGTCATCATCCTCTTCATCGCCTTCTTTCTCCAATACATCCTTTATCTTGTCTATCTCTCTCTCGCAGTCTTCGCACCCCTGCGTCCCACACCTTCCTAACAGCACCAGTCCCTCAGAGTTCATTCCTTCCATCATCACTGCAGGCAGACACTCCTTCCTAGAAGGCCATGTGGTGTCAATCAACTTCCCCTGCTGACAGTGCTGAAGAGGAAGGTTGATGGAGTAGATGCTGCCACTAGCATCGGCCATGATTATATCATCATAAGGGGGAGCGTGGTTGGCAGCCTCTTCCAGACGAATACGAGCACGGTGCTTCATCTCAATCACCATCTTGGTGTAGGAGTTGAGGGTGAAGACAGCAGCAGCCATGCAACAGCTGAAAGAAATCCAAGCCAGACTGGAAGGAAAGGTAGCTGTGTGTTAGTGTTAAACCAAACACAATGGAGAATATTACTTAGTTACATCAAAAATGTTTAAAAGAGAAGGAGACAAAAAGGTAAAGCTTACGTGAATGACCAGCCGTAGTCCCAGGTCTGCGGTCTCCAGTCTTTAGGACCAATGCTCACAGTCAACTGAAATACTGTAGAGTACATCATATGTGCTACCATCCCCATCATTCCTGAAACAGGGACAATGGCATGGAAATTTACAAGAGAAAATAAAAAGACATCACCATTAAACATTGCCTAGCATTATACTCTACATGGCCAAAATTTAGTGGACACCTGAGCTTCACTCTTATGTGGTTCTTCTCCAAACTGTTGCCACAAAGTTCGAAGCATGGAATTGTTTAGAATGTCTTTGTATGCTGTAGCTTTACAATTTCCCTTCACTGAAACTAAGAGGCCCAAACCTGTTCCAGCATGACAATGCCCCTGTGCACAAAGTGAGCTCCATGAAGACATGGTGTGTGAAGGTTGGAGTGGAAGAACTCGAGTGTCCTGCACAGAGCCCTGACCTCAACCCCACTGAACACCTTTGGGATGAACTGGAACACCGACTGCACCCCAGACCTCCTCACCAACATCAGCGCCTGACCTCACTAATGCTCTTGTAGCTGAATGAACACAAATCCCCACAGCCACGC
>CM040482.1:12453774-12466885 GCA_022758105.1 Pangasianodon gigas
AGAAATTACATTAAAAAAAGAAGAAGCTACAAGAAACGCAACTTTAATTACAAACAAGGAGGGATTTAGGAGAAGGAGAAGCAACTTATAAACATAAAAAACAGTCAAGTAAGAAAGTTTCAAGTTCCAGGTTTATTTGTCATCTGCACAGAATGTCAGGGACAAATGTACATTGAAATGCTTGCTGTGAGGCTCAGGTACTCTACATCTGCGCAATACAAAAAATATACATAAGAAGATAAGGGCGAAGGAGAAGAGGAAAGAGAGGGAAAGAGAAAGGAGAAGCAATTTTAATTAAAAGCTGTCGACTTAAAAAAAAAAGAGAAGCAATGTTAAAGTTAAGTATGACTGAGTATGACACACTAAGCCTCGAGCTGCTAGGCTAACAGCCTGATATTCCACTTACATAGTTGATGTCAAAGGGCAACGAAGCAGGTAACAAGCTGCGTTTAAGGTCTTCAACGATGTGTTGAAGTCACAATCTGACTTCATTCTTTCCTGCAGATTAAACAGTGGCCATTAGCAAAATTTCCTGTAAATTTTCAGTGGCCAGTAGCAAGACTCCAGAGGAAATAAATGCTTTATTAAAGAAGAGCCCAGTTTGAAAAGGCAGCAGTTTCATTCAGCAAACATTGTATTGAGGGAGACATGGGTTTGTAGCGGCAGGAAATAAAGGATATGTTTGTGTGTGTGTGTGTGTGTGTAATATGAATGTCTTTTGCTCTGATAGTGCACATATAGGCTTTAAAGAAGGTTTAGAGTTCCTGAGATTTAAAAAAAATATTACATATGACAGTAGCATGTACATCTGTAAATGCAAATGCAATGAACATTTACAGTTAGCCCATGCTTAAAATTGCAAATTACACTATATCTGACCATCACACTCGTATGTGTCTATTCCAAAACTATGGGCATTAACACAGATTTAGTCCCCCGTTTGCTGTTATAATAAGCTCCATAATAAGCTCCATATAATAAGCCTGGGAAGGCTTTCCACTAGATTTTGGAGCGTGGCTGTGGGGATTTGTGTTCATTCAGCTACAAGAGCATTAGTGAGGTCAGGCACTGATGTTGGTGAGGAGGTCTGGGGTGCAGTCGGTGTTCCAGTTCATCCCAAAGGTGTTCAGTGGGGTTGAGGTCAGGGCTCTGTGCACGACACTCGAGTTCTTCCACTCCAACCTTAACACACCATGTCTTCATGGAGCTCGCTTTGTGCACAGCAGCATTGTCATGCTGGAACAGGTTTGAGCCTCTTAGTTCCAGTGAAGGGAAACTGTAATGCTACAGCATACAGAGACATTCTATACAATTGTGTGCTTCCAACTTTGTAGCAACAGTTTGGGGAAGAAGCACATACTTTTGGCTATGTAGTGTAAAGTATACAGTATCCATGCAGAGCTTTCATGATGAAAGAAAATATAATTAGTATCACACCTGACACTCATACTTCTCACCACCAGAGGTCACTGTCTCCAGAATATCACTACAGTTAACACTGCACACCTTGCTTGTTTATTAAAGTAGTCTACCTAGATAATAAAGAAATTGAGGGCAAATATGGCTGTGTTTAGGCATTTAAGGGCCAGTTATAGCAATGGTGAGTGTACTGTGAGCCAAAAATGACCTAAAGTTAAGCAACCACATTTAAAGTTAACAGCATTTGGATTGTGTGCCATAAAACGCCCAATTTTTTCTTCTTTTAACTTAGTCTATCACTAGGACTATGCGGATTTGAATGAAGCCTTTTTTTTCATCCTGTCAGACATTTACAGCATCATGATGGCTCAAAACTCCATAGTATCTATTAAAATGCTATAGTGATCAAATTGTAAATCAATCAAAATTTTATTTGCTAAACACAAGAATCAAACCTATTGCAACAGTAACACTGTCTGCTTAGGTTATAACAGGACAAGAGTGGTAAAAAAAAAATAAAAAATTAGACACACAGTCAGACAGAATGTCCTCATGAAAATATAAATGTCCCACACCATCAGTTTGAGTCCCACAGTCCCACTTATAGCCCACCTGAAGACGTGATCATTCAGTCGATTATTTATGACATTTTAATTATAAACTTCAAAGTTGAAACAACATTTAATCTCACAAACTCATGTGCTTTTCTCATCTGATAAAAGAAGTAGGAGATTTTTGTATGGACACGCAATAAAATAATAATGACATCATAATAATGGCCAAATTCTGATCATTCGAAAATTCGATTCAATTCAACTCCAAATAACAAAAACACACGAATCATACAAATCATATCAGTCATACATACAAATCATATCAGTCATACATATCATACAAATACACAACAAACAGTGCCGCTACAGTGTTTATTACTCACACACAGCCCAAACCTGGATATAAATGAACACTGCAAGTATTAATTTAAAACTGCAGGTAATAAAGTCAGTTGTGTATTCAATTTTACTGAAGTCATTTAATTTATACTATAAATTTGTAAATTTGATTAGAATAACCCGGGCTGAGTTGTCTGAGATGTCTGCTCCCAAATTTATTGGAAAAAAGACGTGAAACCACAATGAATAAGATCAGTTTTTTTCAGTTAATTATTACTCAGGCCTGTGTGGTTTCAGGCAATGAAATTTTTCATCATTTCTGAACAGCAGTTGTGGTCTAATTATATTCATAAAGAGTATATAAGGTATATAATGAGCTCGCTGTAGTTATAGGTGTTATGTTAATAATCACAAGCAAGAATTTGGAACTGGGTTCAAACCCAAAATCCATCCCCCTAGCTATGCCTAACATGCACGCACACACACACACTCACTTTCACTCACTTAATCAATTCATCTAATGCCTACCTTTTTGAAGGTAGGAGAAAACCAGTGAACCCAGAGGAAACCCACACCGACAACATGCACAGAAACTTCACCAGACAGTAACCTGAGCTCAGGATTGGGGACTGGATCTACGATCTATGATCTATGACCCTGGACCCTGGATCTACAAGGTGGCAATGCTATCCACTGTGCCACAGTGCCATCCATTTTAAATATCCAACCTACTGTAAAAACATTTTGAAACTAAGGTACACAAGTACAGTAAAAATTTTCTTATGCTAGAGCACACTTACTAATGATTAATAAATGTAATGCGTCCTAAAATGGAGCAATTATTTCTATGCATAGTACATTTTAATTGTACTTTCTTACATGTGCTTATCTGTGCTAAAATGGAACTTATACGGTATATTAAACAGTAAATAGGGTATAAACACTAAAAAAACACATCACATCACTGTGGGCTGTAAAATATGTAAATTTTAATGTTCTGCCTTTGAGGCTATGTTTAAATTTAATGCACGTCACAGTGCCGCGACGCACCTTGATGCTGTAACTATAGCGCAAGCTACTCACTCTGAATCCCACTGCCTGATGCACTACACACATCAACAGAGGCATGATCTGCTGTCATAGAAATGTTTTTCCCAGGAGGATTGATTAACGTGAATGGATGACAGATGGTCTTTTCAGAATCGGGAACACTGAGGTGGAAACTCTGATCAACCTGATTAAAATACAGTGCAGGGCAAAGTAATGTTAGAGTGCCATCTGTCTGATTTATTCATCTGTCCTTGTTTCAGATTCTGAATCCTGTGCTCTTCTCTCCAGGGTTTCTTTGACCGCAGGCTTTAACCGCAGCCCCAGAATGCAAGATACTGTAGATTTCGCAGAGTTGATTGCATGTGTCCTGCAGTGTAGATTGTGCCAACCAGATCTGTTGTCATTCATACACCAAATTGGTGGAGATCTGTCCATCTGTCTCCTAGGTGTCTCACTGCCAGGAGCGAGGTTTGAGGTTTGGATCAGCTCTGTTACAGAGGGACCAAATAGCTGCAGATTGGAAGGATCACTCCAATGCAAGCAGTAAAATTGTAGCGAATTGCTTGGATGTGCCGTGTGCAATGTTGTAAGACTTCAGCAGGATATCAGCAGTGCATCCATATTCAGTGTTTAAGCATCGTGTACAAAGCTGGATGTAGCCCTTTCTTTGGTGGAGCACCAGTGACACACTGCAAGTGACAAGGCAGACCAAGCTGCAAGCTCGGGCATTGTACGGTAGATAGTTAAAAAGGCAGGTGCTGCATAAATCAATCCACAATGACTAGTAGCCAACTGAAAAAAACAGAAGTTAATATGAGCCAATCACCAGCTTTGGAGAACAGGTTACCTGTAGCTGTGACAGTAGTCACAAGCTTTTAGCATAAAGCTCGAAAAAAGCCTGACGCATATGAGGTAAGATGAACAAAGCAAACGACGCCGAAAAACAATGGCCATTGGTGATGATACTTTATAGCATAATACTGAGTCATACAATCACCAGGTGTCTGGTAAAACAGAAGAACTGCTAGGTACACAAGATTTAGGTAAATATTGCTAATGCTAAGGGTGTAATTTATTATTTTCTTTTGCTTCTGGTAGTATTGAATTCAATTCAATTCAATTTTATTTATATAGCGCTTTTAACAATAGCTGCCCCTAATAGTTATCCCTAATGAGCAAGCCAGAGGCGATGGTAGTGAGGAAAAACTCCCTGAGATGATATAAAGAAGAAAACTTGAGAGGAACCAGACTCAAAAGGGAATCCATCCTCATCTGGGTGACACCGGATAGTGCGATTACAAATAAATCCCTTCTATAACTGTGTGCTAAAAAGAAAGTGCAATTGTGTAACCACAAAAGTTCATTATAGTTTTCATATGAAGTCTGTTTTGTTGAAGTTATCCACTGTTCACTGATGGAGACTTGAGTGTGTGGGAATTGCAGTCCTAAAGCTATCATAGCAATTGTAGTCCTAAGCCATCTTAGCAAAACTGTTCATATCAACTGAAGTCCAAAGCCATCTTCATGGTTTCTAAGTGGTACCATCCACAGTAATCTCATGTAACTTCAGGCTGTCCGTGTTTCCTGTAGAAAATGAGAACTCCAACCAGAAGTAGGGCATGAGGATGGATCAGGCAGGTCCGGAGAGCAGAAGGGGTCAGGATCACTGGCATCTCAGGAGTAGCATGTGTAGCTCGACAGAGAGAAAGAGAGAGAGAGAGAGGGAGGGGAGGGAGAGAGAGAGAGAGAGAGAGAGAGCTTGTTAGGTAAGCTTTTGTCATGCAACGGTTAAGGGCAATGTACATTGTGTGCAGACTGCAAGCAGGGACTCCATCAAGACTAGCTATGGCAGCATAACGAAAAGGGAGAGCCAGA
Source organism: Pangasianodon gigas (assembly GCA_022758105.1). Taxonomy (NCBI): domain Eukaryota; kingdom Metazoa; phylum Chordata; class Actinopteri; order Siluriformes; family Pangasiidae; genus Pangasianodon; species Pangasianodon gigas. The sequence goes on from CM040482.1 coordinate 12,459,012, forward strand.
AGGTAACACGGACATGAGGGCGCCCTGGGACATAAAGCAGCCAGCTACTCCACCGTCAACAAACCTGAGTAGTATTGCAGGTTTTGAGGAGCAAATTTGTGAAATTAATTCAGTCTGGATTGGGGTAAATCGCTCTACCAATGAGATTATATTGGACTTTACATAACAATACAATATAATCAAGTTATACTGTAAAATAAGCACAGTTATGTGTTTATGATGTGCATCACTAATAACAAATTAACATTATTATTACTGTATTATATTATAGTACACTTTTGCTAATTTTAGGATCCTCATCTAATATCTAATAAACTGGCAACTCAGTATAGATATCTGCAACATAATGCCATAAATCTGGTTTATTCTCAGTTAACGTTCTATAATGACAGTAGTAGAGAAACAAAAACTCCACCCATCTCAAAAACCGCTTGTAAAAAACAATGCATGAATATTATATACAGACAGGAGACAAATTAAAGGATGAACCAACATAAAGTGTCTTAGTAAGGTGTTTGACCACCTCACTGTTCTTGCTGACTTATCTCGCACTGACATTCTCAGTTACCTGAAAAACAGATGCTCTTAACTTTTTTCCTTACATATCACAAGTGTGAGCATCTTAGTCAACTAATGTGCACTTTTAACCACAATTTCCAAGCTTACAATGGATATAAAAGTCTACACACCTCTGTTAAAATGGCAATAAAAAACTTACAATAACCTAGTTGCATAAGTGCACCTTTTGATTTTATTACACCACTCAGTCTTTTTGGCTAAGAGTCTATCAGCATGGCACTTGGCAATATTTTCTCACTCTAGATCCATCAAATTGTGCTTCACTGCCCGCTTCAGGTCACCCCACAGATTTTTAGTTGGATTCAGGTCTGGGCTTTGGCTCGGCCATTCGGAAACATTGGTCTTCTTTTGGTTAAGCCATTCCTTTGCTGATTTGGATGTATGTTTTGAGTCATTGTCATGCTGAAAGGTGAAATTTCTTTTCATCTTCAGTTTACTAGCAGACACCTGAAGGTTTTGCACTAAAATCGACTGGTATTTTGTAGTTATTCATGAGTCCCTCCTTCTTGATAAAAGCCCCAGTTCTGGCTGAAGAAAAGCAGCCCTAAAGCATGATGCTGCCACCACCATGCTTCACCAGGATGGTGTTCTTTTGGTGAGGTGCTTCTATTTGCACCAAACATACCTTTTGGAATTATGGAATTATTATACCTTTCAGAATTGGTCTCATCAGACCATAACACAGTTTGCCACATATACTTAGTTGAGATTGGATGTTTTTTGTGAGAAGGGGCTTCCGTCTAGCCGCCCTACCCCACAGCCCAGACATATGAAGAATACAAGAGATTGTTGTCATATGCAGAGAGTAATCAGTACATGTCAGATATTCCTGCAGCTCATTTAATGTTGCTGTAGGTCTCTTGGAAGCCTCCCTGGTAAGATTTTGTCTTGTCCTTTTATAAAATTTGGAGCGATATCCTGTTCTTGGCGATGTCAGTGTGGTGCTCCACTTTTTCTATTTGTTGATGATGGCCTTTATGGTGTTCCTTGGTACATCTAATGTTTTGGAAATTCTTTTATACCCCTCTCCTGATCAATACCTTTCCACAAGTGAGATATCGTACATGCTTTGCAAGCTCTTTGTGACCATGGCTTCAGCAATTGAATGAAACCAAGAAGTTGTGAAGAAAATCCTACAGAAACAGCTGGTCTTTATTTGGGGTTAATCAGAATAATTTCATTGATGACAGCTGTATGATAATTACTTTTAAACATGAGATTGAATGTGATTGCTTTATTCTGAACACAGCCACATCCCCAATTATAAAAGGGTGTGCACACTTATGCAACCAGATTATTTTAAGTTTTTTTATCTTTCCCTAAAATGTTTCTGATTGCTTTTCACTTAATTTTTATACACTGTAATTTCACATTGAGGGTGGAAAAAAGTAACTGTAGAAAAATATAACGCAGAAAGATTTAGACCTGAATTCATACCTTTGTTTATTTTATTCTTCCAGTGTACACATTCACAAGAAACAACACTCATAATAGAATAAATATATTCCTTTACCATCCAAAATACAACTTATATTTACAGCACAGCACTCATTCGAAATAGTGAAATGAAATTATACTGCATGTCCAGCATTAATGTTAAGACGTTAAGGTCAATATAGAAGGTTACAAAATCACAACAAATAAATAAATAAATAAATTAATAAATAAATAAATAAATAAATGGATAGATAGATAGATGGATAGATAGTCAGTCTTGTCTCAATGACAAAACACAGATTGTTTTTTTCTTTTTACATTTGAGTACAATATTCAATACTTATTTGAAATTTGAATTCGAGTTGCTCATTCAGATGACCAACATCACAACACAGATTGTGCAGGCTTAAAGCTCGACTACTTTACTAGGTATATTTACTCTATAGCTGTACCGAATACACTGCCATACAGTCAACTGTAAGTTGTACATAACGTATATGTTGTCATAATGTTGTGACATAACCTACACAGGATGCAAGGCACCCCTTTCTTTGAGGTCACCTTTCCTTCAACTGACAAATAATAGCTAATTCAAAAAATACAGGAAACTACCTGACAAATTTGTTCTCAAACAATTTGGTTTCATGAAGCAGCCTGAGCCATTTGTCTTGTTTCTTCCCAATAGATAAGAACAGACGGATGAATAACCACTTGGATTAAAATGCATATTGGGCAGACTAAGAAAAAAATAGTGTTTACTGTACAGCTCTATCAACAAGACAGTTTAATTAATTATAAAGTACTTGATATAAAAAGTAGTGAGGCTACCACCCTGGGTATAGTGTGAAAAGGAAACAGCTTTAGCATCAGCTGTCAGCATTGAGAGTTTTACATATGAAAAGTTGTCAACTCAACTTTCTTTTTAATGCCAGTTCGACAGTATAAACGTGTTGCCAAATCTGTGTGGCTTACAACTTACAGTTGACTGTAAAACGTATGACAACGTATTTGGATGGCTCTAGCAAGGATTAAAGTGAGAAAAAAAAATGCAGGTATTTTGGTATATTGTAAAAGGGGAGTTATTAAAAAAGAATCTATATATACGCAGGTAAGGAACTACTCTTACTTTCTGTGCTTTTAAGCCATGTAGAAGCATTGCTGAAACTTTGATAGTTTCTTCATGGTCTTTTTTTCTGTTGCGTCACGCGTACTGTTGTTCTTCTCGAATTTTGGATATTAGAATGTCACACAAATGTCAAAAAACATTTACAACAACCTCCCAGTTTCACGCTGCACTTGTTGAGGAGCATCGGGGCCATGCAGGGGAGCGAAGATAACTTGTATGAAAACATAGCAATGAATTTTCCACTAATTATATGAAAGCGCTTCTCTGTGCATACCCTCGTATATACTGCATTGATCACATCGATCTTAAAAAGATCTCCACTAGGTCGCAGAAATCCATTGTGGTGACAGAGAGCTTTAATCTGTGGCTTTAGAGTAGGTAGTAAAGTAGCATTAATCAGGGAACAGCTTCATGGCTTCAAATGTTTTGGCTTTGAACCCAGTGAACCCAAGAGCACAATGTATTCGCCAGATTAAATTATACAACTTTATCTATATAAATAAAAAAAATTATAACTTGCTCCTGTACTCATCAGATATGTCATTAGTGTCATAGAAGAATACTAGATGAGAAAGACCAACAACAATAAACCAAGTTTCGTAATTTCCAGACTACCACTGTGAAAAAAAAGGCTATACATAAAGCATATTGCTGCTTATTGATTTTAAATATTGTCACATATACACACGCCCAGTAGGCTCTAAGCTGGCATTTAGTAAGGGAATGTATGAAAGGTAGATGTCTATGGGTGATTGAAAAATTGAAGAAAAAAAAAGAATTATATACCCCCCACAGATTTCACCGTTCCACTCCTAAAGAACTCTCCAAATGATAACACTGGCATTTCCCCATTAAGACGTCCCAGACTGCTGGGTTGTACCATTCTGTATATCCGTTTTAGGCAGGACCAAATGAAAGAAGGTGGTCTGATGGGTTGGAGGTGCCACTGGTGGGTTTAAGAACGCAAGAGATGATCAAACCATCATGGGGTAAATAAAAAATTTTGGATGGAAACTGCAAAAATGATGCAACCATGGGACTTTAGTTTAGTACAAAGCAAAAAGAGCAAGCAGTAAGCAGCACAAGCGAAACAAACGAAAACAGAAAGCAGAGAGATGGAAGAAATGAACAGAGTGCTGAAAACAGAGGGGAAAGGAGGACAGTTACACCTACAATGATAACATCTATCCACGAAACATTATCTAATCTGAATGGTCCGAAGTAGACGCTCGGGTAATTTAATTCCCTGTCGACATGAGACAGTCGAGATCCACCAGCGAGGCTCCTTCCCCCAAGAAACTGGATGGCTTTTTGGAGTCTTCAGTGGGCACGGATGAGGATACGTCACCTGTGGATGAATGCAGGGAGAGAAAAAGTTAGAACTAAAATGTGACAGTTACATAAAATATGAAAAAGGCAGAACTGTGTATAAATTGCTTGTAACAGACAAAACTAGGTGGCCTAGGAGACAAAACAATTTCCATAACTAAAAGCTCACTGTGGCACTATACATTACGCTTCCCTTAACTGACATTATTTAACACATTTGATAATTGATTTTTTTTAAAAACGCCAAATAATAATATACACTTGCATTAACCAGTGTTCATACCATCAATGAGTAAAATGAAGTCACAATGTCCAACCTGAACCAGCAGCTAAATTAACATGCTTGTGGTTGTTTACTGGCAAAATTCGGAACTGAGGATGAATAGTATGATCTAATATTTATCAGGAGATCAGATTTCAGTAAGTTATCAACTTAGGACCAGGCTGCAATTAAATTTTTGCTAATTTATGTGTACTTATCTTTTACTGTGTTTCACTGACATTTAAACAAACATCAATACATCAGCTGAGACATTTGTTTATGACTTATGGCTACGTTGTCTGTTTACATGGCGAGATTTCTTCTGTCAGATTTGAATGGTTAGTTTAATTTGTCTTAATTTATAGGTTTGTGTTAGGCCTGGGTTTCACAAAATTCTGTCGATGGTACTCTTAGTTCCTGACCTATTTAACTAGCATGAGGATGTGTTTTTGAGAGAGACTACAAAGCACTTCTATAAGGGCGTCTGCTAAATGCTGTAAACGTAAAAAAGAAAAAAAAAATACAATTTAAACTTGACCGTATAATCCAAGTATAAAAGTGCAAATCGATCAAGTCAGCGTTTACATTAGTTAGTATTCTAATGCGTAAATTTACACACACTCACGAGGAGCACAAGTAGGATATGAACGTTTCCCGAATTTCCCGAAATTACAGGATTTTTAGGAATACCACATTTCTTGTGTAAACGCTCCTACAAACGATTTATGAATAAATCTGCTCATATCCAGCTTGATAAATGAGACTCACTGTTAGTTAAGGGAAATTTAATGCAAAGTGTGACTACGATCAATTTATAAGAAAGTTAAAAGACTGTTTGTTCATTGGTCCTACTCTCTGCAGGAACCCCCCAAGCAGCTGAGTTTCCTCCATCACCAAAGGGGTCAGCTTTTGCTGATGCATCAGTGGGAGCTGCTGGAGCACCCCAGGGATCATTAGTTGAAAGTGGCGAAGAGGCTAAAAGTGGGTGAAAAAATGCACAGAAAGTTCAAAAGTATTATGATACAGAGAAAAAAAAAACACAAAGTGGACTTCTACTCTGCCTTTATCTAATTATATTGGAAAGTACTAAACTAGTAAGTTTATTTGTCATGACCTGTATTAATGCAGCATCAAGCCAATCCAACACCCAGATCCTTCTCCAGAAGCTAGCTAAACCAGTCTGCTGTACTCAGAGTAAAAGTGATGATGAAAATATACCATACAAGACAATGTGACTTGATATTCGTTGCTTCTGATGTAGCAGGAAAGAACAAAGAGGTGAGAGCTCATATTATTCTGATCAGATATTTAAAGCTGCAGTAAGATGTGTAAAGTGTAAGATTTACACCATTACTTCCAAAACTGTCAGGTGTAATTTGGTGGAAGTATTTTTGGCCACATGCAAATGTCTTACACTTTCTCAGATACGAAATGCCAAAATTGAAGTATGGCTACACACTGAGCTGATGGCAGTGAGTAGAGGTGCAAGACTCCCACAGTTATTAATTTGGTTTGCACCTGACCTCGATATTTCCTAACAAGCTTAGTTGGCTCTATTTCCAAAACTAACCAAAAATGAGTCTTTATATGTGTTGCAAAGTGCCAGATTTGCAACCTGTTGTGATCAATACGTGCCCATGTTACTGAAAATGGCCTTTCTTCGTCCTAAGAGCTTCATATCTGAATGTCCACTCCATTAACTTTTTTGCTGTGTCCCACGGGATCCCAGTTTCGATACAAACCTCTACTGCTCTAGCTAGCACCCCAAAAAACAGGCCAGAGAACACAAATAACAAAATACAAGTTAAAAAAAACAAATCAGGTAATAAAAATAGACATGCCGAAAGCAACGAGGTTACATTTGAGCTTGTTCTCCACTTTGTCTTTTAGCTGGTCAGCTCTAGTTATCCTGCAAGCATTAATCCCCAAATCTCTAAATCAAACATCCAGCAGCTTTAAGAACCTTAGCGATAAGCCTTATCTTTCAGCAAGACTTGTAGTTTTTTCCATTTCTTTTACATACCTAATGTGCCCCATGGATCAGCTTTGGGCCCTTCACTAAATGGATCAGTGGGTGACACTGCTGAAGTTCCATTATCCCCACCCCATGGATCCGACTTAGCCAGAGGTGGCGCCGACGGTGTCTCCCAGGGGTCTGATGCTGCAGGAGCAGACTCTTCTGCAGAATCTACTGGTGCACCCCAAGGATCTGTCTTCGCTGGTTGTGAATTTGCTACCAAGTCATTTGACGTGCCCCAGGGGTCATTAGTAGCTACACCTTTGGCTTCTGTAGGGTCTGCTGAGCCACCCCATGGACAGTTTTTGGCAGGAGGTGAAGTCTTCTCATCTGGTAAACCAGCCCATGGATCGTTGGAAGGATTGGCATTGTCTTTCACTTTATCCGCCGACTCACCCCAAGGATCACTGGAACCCATATTTGAATCTTGGGAGTCATTTGTTGGTGTGCCCCACGGGTCATTCGTAGCAGGACCCACGGCTTTTGGAGCATCAGCTGGAGCTCCCCAGGGATCCGAGCTGGAAGGAGGTGCTGCAGTTGCTGCTTGTTCCCACAGATCAGGCTCTGTGTCGCCTTCCTTTGCCTAACAGAAATGTGCATACATTACACGATCTGCATAATATTATGCACCGAAAAGAAATTACAGCATGGTCAAATCTCACGTTAGAGTTGCCCTCCAAATGCAGAACTCACACGTCTCTCTTCTTCTTTCTTCTTTTCCTCTAGTATCCTCCTCTCTTCCTTTTTTTTTGCCATGCTGGCTGTCAGATCTGCCACTGAGGGGATGTTGTCCAGGGATGGCAGCCCCGTATATGAAGGAATCTCGGTCTTTGCTTTGTCACTGGCCTCTGAAGAGGCTAAAAATAAAAGACAAAGCCAAAGGAAAATTAAACAAAGAAATTTTAGAATCAAACTCCAAAAGTGGTGCATTGTGGCAGTATTTCTGTACATTGTTGTTCAGTCCCAGAGCCCAGCACAAGTTTATCCTGTATGTAGAGTTCTTGATTTTTTTTTTTTTTTTTGGTTGTTAGGAGATAAGAGAGATAAAGAGAAAATACTGGACCTTTCAGTAGAAATTGAAACCATTGCCTCATGGGACTTATACAGTAATTTCCAGAAAATTG
>CM040482.1:12466985-12477895 GCA_022758105.1 Pangasianodon gigas
CATAAGTATCAGTGCTTCTGCAGAAATAAAACACCAGCCTTGGCTTTGAAAAATGACCCCGAAGTCTGTTCAAAAGAGGTGTAGCCTTCTGAGGGAGTAGGGAATAGCCACGATCACTTCATTACTTCAGTCATTGTAATGAAAACCATGAGTACCTGTTTTTTTTTATTTTTTAGAAATTTCACATTCAACATAAATCATTAAATATTTATAAATATTATTAAATATTTAATATCTCTCATTGTGCATGAAGGCAGTGAATAGTGAGGGAGGCAAAAAAGAGAATTGTAGTTTAACTGACCCTTGGGCTAGTCTGGTTTTTTTTTTTAATTATATAACATTACTATTACATTACTACTATAACTCCATAACAACAAGCTGTTTGCTAGAGTAAGAAGAAGCACTGCACATACAGTGGGGGCTGAAAGTCTGAGTGAAAATGCTTCTACTTTGCATTCTTTTCTAATTTAATACATCATTTTTGATTACAAATGATATTATTAATGATATGATCCATTTTAGATCAAATCCGTCAGAGTGTCATCTGATCACACGCTTCAATAGAAGAGATTAGACATGAGGAAAATCTGACCTTAACTGTACAAAACAGTTAACATGCTCAATATCACACGTTTGCTTAAAATAGGGACCTAGAAATAGTGCAGATTAAATATTCAAGATATTAAACATTTGCTTTCTTTGCTTTAAATATTTCAGAATTCTAAAACTTTCTGTTTATTTCAAATTTTAAATGAAAAAAAAAAAAATCCCAGGTTTTCAATGTGGTCTCAGACTTTTGGACCCCACTGTAGTTTATGTATACTTGGGTGGTGCGTCTGGGTATATGGACGCCCGCCTGCATATATTTCAACACGTTAAAAAATATTTAGCAGTTTTCTAATAGTCTGGTTTAAAAAATGTGATTTTACTCTTATGTGGCTGCTACAAGTAAGGAGTTAGCATTTAGCTTGTTAGTTACTGTACTTGGTTCAATACTGCAGTTACATAATGTTAGCTATATACTAAACGTAAACAAAATTGGTTTTCTCTTAGTTAGTAAGATACCTAATCACAGTTTCTGCAGCTCTCGGACCTATTACAACAAAGTACGTTGAGAGTAGGTGGAGCTGTCTGATATCCACAAGGCCCTGAGCCCTGAGAACTAGAAATTTGCACCCAGTTGGAAAAAAAAAAAAACTAATAAAAAAGTGTTGCACACAATAAAAAAAATTAAGTGCTTTATATTCCAAAAATTGGAGATGTATAATATATGCTCTTTTGTTGAACTGCATTCAACAGTGTCAATATTTAGCACAGTAAAAAATAACATGTAACCTTGTGTAAAATTATGAAACATTTTCTTTTTTCAGGTGTTAATTAATTTTAATGTCTAAAATGTTAATTCTAGAAACAACAAATGCGAGCGAATAATATTGCTGTCACTACTATTGTTGTCACACACCTGCGATATAAGCAGGCAGCGCAAAATATTGTTGTCACACACCTGAAGGCAGCCCAAAATATCAGTGAATACTTTAATTCGGGTACCTGGTCTTTCCCGTCCTTGTCCGTGAAACGATACTCTATCAGCGGTTTAATAATATGAACGTTCTCCTGACTTTGCTTTGGAATGCGGTCAGAACCGGTTTTCAGGAGATACTCTAGTAGTGTTAAAGACTGCAAACAAAGAAAGAGAAAGAAATTATATATTCGGTTAATAAAGCAATTTATATTCATGACATTTAAAACATTATTGAGTTTGATATAAAATTTCTTCATAAAAGTTACATTCCAGCTGCATTAGTTTGTGTATTCTTTTGAATTAGTGCTAAATAATTTACCCAATAAGTGGTAGGATGCATATAAATACAAGATGCTAGCATCAAGATGTTTACAGACAGTGGGACACCATGTTTATTGTATTTAGACCTTAACATCTTCCTTTAAAGCAGAGATAGACAAACTACAGTCTAAAACAGTTGCAGATCAGACCATTATTTCAATCATAAAATAGCGAATAGTGAGCCAACATACACATTGAAATATATTTTTCCATTCACTTATTAAACAAAAAGATCCACTGTTAAAGGTCTTGTTTAGAAAAACTGTGTAAATGTTCAGGAAAAAGGACAATTTAGAATGTGGTGTGAGTTTTGAACTTTTTGACTTTAATGAGAACGGCTATGTTTGCTATGAAACTGCTATGAAAACCAAACACCACTTTCCCACATAGGAACATTATCTAAACTGTGAAACATGGTGGTGGCGGTATCATAGTTTGGTGCTGTTTTGAGGCCCTGAGATGAAGACAGCTATGAAGTCTTATTTGTATGAGTGGATTGTAAAGGATGTCAGATATTCTGCCTGTGACCTGACGCACAGCAGAAGGTGTGTCTTAACCTTAACCTCAACATGACTTTAAACACACACGTCAGTCTAACCAAGAAAAATTAAAAGAAAGCTTTATGAAAGAATGGGTCAAAATTTGTCTAATATTTGTCCGATATGCAGGACTCATCAACAATGACAGCGGATGATGATTTTGAGAATCTGGAAACACTGACAAAAGCACAAAAAATATAAAGTCCGGCGCAAAGCTCTCACATATCTCTTATGCTTATTACATGCAATCAGGAAATAACGCTAGCCAGAATCGAATAATACATTTTATGTATGATGTGAGGACAGAACACCACAGCTTATAACCAAACTGTTGACCACTGACATTTTGACGATGACACAAACACAACATGCTACATTAGAAACTTTGCTAGAAGAGGATAATAATCGAATACTTGCTCATTTCCCTTAGTCTTTATTAATGCACCTAACTAGCTAACTAGCTAACTGTACTAGTTATTACATTATGTTAGCTATCACTTTTTTTAACCTTGTCAGTTTCTGGGCAAGAAAACATAAGACATATGTTTTATTGAACATTGGTACATTGGAATTTCTACTAGCTAATGACTAGATATGATTTGTCCACTCCTGTAGTGCTATGGCCTCTCATAGCAGCACATCAGTGGTGTATAAACATGAACAAATGGAAGCACCTACTTGGTGTGAAAGTGTCATTACAGCACCAGTGTATAAACCTCAATGTTTAATGAGGCCTATCAGGTTGAGCCTGTTTAATTGGGCTAGTTCAGGTTTCTTGTTTGGCTTGTTCCTTATGTCAGTCAAATTCCTTATTTGTAATTAAAATATTCATTAGACAATTCAGCAGAAAGATAGTTGACAGATTATTTGAATATAAAAATAAGCAACCCTAGTCTAGGGACACTTCTCAACTTTACATTGTGTCAAATATTGCTGGGATTGTAAAAAAAAAAACAGTCTTGCTGAAGGAAATGCATGCGGAGGACTGAATTATTTAACATGCTGTAATAAGATAGACAGCTAGCAAACCAGGCTTTCAAACCTTTTAGAGATTTAGATTTTAAATGCCCAAATTAACTAATTTACTGATGTAAGGTACCCTCTGTGTTGCCTTGAAGGCCTCCCGAAGCTAAACTACCATGTGCGGCTATAGTAGGAGCTACTACCTTACTTCCTAATCAGCATAAAGAGCTCAAAACAAATATGATCCAAACAATAAAAACATATTTATAGTATTTGTTATTGCAGTGGTTGGGCTTCTAGTCAACGTATATGCACCAGTATTGAATACTATTTAAGTTTCGCTGAACTCAGCAATTAAAGGCAACCTTAAGGCAACAAATAATTTAACAGTGAATGATTCTGATAGCCAAATTGTATTCTTCGTAATCTTTATCCATCTTCTTTTGAGCCCTCCGCCCTCACCTTGTATACATGCCGCCAGTTTTTGTCATCGTTCAGGCGCTTCCACAACATTCCCATAATTTCGTTGCATGCCACCACGTTGTAGGTCAGGTCCGAGATGTCCGCCATCTGTGAGCTGGATGGCCCCCAGGGGTCATTAGAGGTCGCCTCTCTCACCTAGTAAACACAAGCGAAGCCCAGTCACTAAAGCATATGAGCTTTGAGAACTCCAGCTCTAAGTTAGAAATACCACTCAGTGAGCCTCACTAGAAAATCTTACAACACTGTGTGAATGAATACACCACACTTAGTGCAGGGTATAAAATTAACATTAAGGAGATTCACTGACTAAAAGAAACTGGACTGAACGAACACACACACATACATATATACACACACAACTGAGCATCCTCCATCCTCTTTGCAATTTTTTTTTTGCAAGTTTTTGCACATTACATTATGCTGCTACAATATTTATTATACTGTACATAGGCTGCTACTCTTATGTTTACACTATTTCAGCTACTTATATTGTACTCTTTGCACTATTCTCACTAGATTCACTTTCTAACAGAACTGTGTACTGGTCGGCGCTGTGGTTGAAATGACAATAAACTCCACTTGACTTGACTTGATTGAAACCGAGCTAATGATTTTTGCAGGAGCAAAAATAATGACAATAAAGGTCTTCCTTACCTTCACCTCAGCCTCAGAGAAATTCTGAACGAGATTTTTGAGGGTTCTACGTATCATTGACTGGGTCATGGTACCTGGTGTGTTACCTACAATGCTTGATAAGGAAACAGGATAAAAGAAGAACAGTGTAAGCAAACCAACATGTAATTACACAGACATGTAGCCATTTGACAGATGCAACTTGGTTATACAAAGCGACTTACAAGTCAGGCACAATACAGTGGTTATAGAAGCTAGTTTTCACCAACTGACCAGAAATGAGTGAAAGATATATTCTTCTACTCCTGCTGGATTTCTAAATATGTAATCACGTTTCTTCTCAAACGTAAAACGCTAACTGTAGACTGAGTGTGGTAGATAGATAGTGATTGTTTTTTTTTTTTTTTTTTTTTTTTTTATCAAATTTCCTTCTTGCATGGGCTGCACAGCTTCTTAGGAGAGAATATGGTTTTCACAGGGGTGGAATTTTTCAATGAACTACCACGACAAGAAAACTGAAAAATTCCTCTCTCTTATTTCATATTTAATATCGCAAGTATAATAACGTATTGCACTCATCTGGATCCTGTGCTGAAAAAGAATCTGCCAGATCTCTTAACTTGGATACTGTAAATACCATTTCATTGTTCTCACAGTCATAGTTTATGTTAGTGTTAAGTATCTCGTTTTTTTTTTTGTATTAGTGCTGCCATTTCCACTTCAATATTATTGCTGTACTGATGACAGTCGCCACACAAGTAATATCTGATCAGTGATGCTTGTATAGACACTTTCCATTGATGGATGGGGTAGAGGAGTGTCTGACAAACAGCAATAGACAGGCTACAGTCAGTGTAGCAGTTGTATCTGATAAAAAGGCCAATAAATATAGGTATAAGCTGGGTGTACCTAATAAACTGGCAAATGAGTGCATATGAATCCTGTACTAGGGTGAATTCAGGTATACTGCAACATCAGGTAAATCGGGACCGATCAATTCAGCAGCATTTATTTTCTGGCCTGATATGTACAAGTCAAAACTTATGTTTCTGAACCCTTGACAGAAATAACATGACTTAATTCATGTGACATCATATCAGGAGGGTGTGGTCAGCATCAAACAGGAAGCTGAACCCTAACATCTCGAGGAAAAATGACATGCTTTGGCTATATTTCACACATATTTATAATGCAGATAGACATAATGTACATACTGTACTCTGCTGTAATAGAATAAGCATAACATTTGTTCAAATCATGCACAGATGTTTTCAAGATGTCCCATATGACCTCACACGGCTTGTTAATTTGAGACAGCACGGTTCACGTTAATTAGGACAGCCTTAAAATACAATAAGCGGAGAAAGGAAAAGTGAAGGGGTGGATATAATGGATGCGTGAAACACCAACAACTGTGGTGAAATGATGCACTGATGGATTTTATGTGCATTAACTGGTGTTTTTATGAGGCATCTTAAGAAGCAGGGGAATAAGATAGACTGGGGAATTGAGAACAATACCTAGACCTACTAAGATTTTAATTAGTGTACTGAGTTCATATCATTTTAGAGATTCACACTGATGTTTATTATTATTATTATTATTTTGGAAAATCCTGTGTTTTGCTGCTACTGCAAGAAATAAATTATAAAATGCTACTTACCTTTTAGTGGTGGGCTTTCAAGATGATTCTCACCTACTCTGTTAAACTGAATTTGAAAACTACTGAACATTTTCTAAACCCTGTTATTGTTGTTACTGCTGTAAGAATTATAATTATAGAATTATAGAAACGTTACTTAGGCCAACATCTTACTATTTTGTCAATTTTACTGAGTCTACTGTGTTCAGAAAATATTGTTATAGTGATGATGACTTTTAGTGATGACAGTTATTTATTGATGCCATGAATAAGTATGCTAATAAATAAATAAATAAATAAATAAATAAATAAACCAACATTGTCATTGAGAATGAAACTCCCAAACTGCTGAAAATATGTATCCTAGATTACCAAACATCATTAAAAAATGGTTTTCAGTCTGTCTTGGGGAAAAAATGGTAAACTATGCTTCCTTGGAATATGAATATTTTTCCTTTTGTAAACTGAGGATTTCAGAAACGTATCATATATTAGGTATTATGTTTTATTAATTGCAAGACATACTATTATATAGTTATCCAGTATTTAATTAACAACCCATACCACCTCCTACACATTCAGCCATTTTAATATCCATCCATCCATCCATTTATTTTCTGTACCGTTTTTGCTACACAGGGTCATGGAGCCTATCCCAAGGAACTCGGGGCACACCTTTGATGGGGTGCCAACCCATCACAGGATACAATCACACACCCATACACACACCACGGACAATCTGGAATGCCAATCAGAGTAAGAAAATAGACATAGCTAAAGGAGAAGGTTAGCTTTTTGATATAATATGATACAGTTATTGAGTTATCCATCCATCCATTCTCTGTTCTGCTTATTCTACACAGGGCTGTAGGGAGCCTGAAGCCCATCCCAGGGTACTCGGGGCACAAGGCAGGGGGCACCCTGGATGGGGTGCGAGTCCATCACAGGGCACAATCACACACATTCATGACAATCTGGAAATGCCAATCAGCCTACAACACATGGCTTTGGACTGGGGGAGGAAACCGGAGTACCCAGAGGAAACCCCTGAAGCACAGGGAGAACATACAAACACCACACTCACAGGGTGGAGGTGGGATTCGAACCCCCGACCCTGGAGGTGCAAAGCAAAGGTGCTAACATGTAATTTAACATGTAAGTCAGGGTTATAATGAGATGATGAGATGCATACACTGCTGTAAATCCAGAACCTGCACCTTCACCTGCACAGGGCGTGCTGGTTTTTAGAGTATAACCAGATTCAGGTTTTTAGGTTTTCATGCTCTAACCAGCTTGACCAGGACTGAACCAGGATCTTTTCCAGGAAACTGCGTGTGAATAGAGCAGCGTGCAGAAACCGCTAGCAGCGCGTGCACTAGCAGTAAACACCCAGTGTGAAGCTGCCACACACACTTTATTTATCTGCTGCAACATCCCTGGCATGGGAAAAACACACACACACACACACACACACACACATACAGCATCACTAAACCCGGATGGTGCACTTTGTGCCATCATGGAGAGGATGCTAGCTTTCCAGCTTGATAAAGCCTCCCTTGGACAGGAGGAGAATAACAAACACACAGCTGCACATGGTGTTGTTTTGTATTATTTCAGCAATAAAATGATTATTAATACTAACCTTTGAGAACCTGGATGGATGGATAGACGGATCGGATGGATGGATGGATGACAGGGACGACTGGAAGCTGAGACTCCCCGAACCCAGGGGTAATTTCCGCTTCCGGTTGCTGCTACCTGAGAAAAGCCAACAAACAGCGCCAGAGACTCTGCCTCCCCTCGACACAGACACAGAAAGAGCCAGCTGAAAGTCCACCCTGAGCTGAAAGTCCACCCTGGGGTGTCAGATGGACTCTATTTACCCCACATGTGCCTGGGGACTGTTCTGCATCTCACTGTGTCAATATAAATAAACAGACAGTACACACAGTGTCATTATTTTCACTGAAAATGTCCAACACAACAGCTTGGAGTAAATAAACACATCTCTAAACACATCCCACTCAACCTCCTGAGCCTCTAGATATCTGGAGATAGATGTCTAGAGATAACGCCGTTATTTTTGGAAGATTTAAACGACTGTATTCATTAGAGATGAAGTATTTGAATCATTTGAGTCGTTTGAGTCATTTCAGTCTGCTCAGTTAAACGATTCGTTCAGATTCACTCAGCAATTCCAGACAGCACAGTGGCACTGATGGTGGAGTTTCCTAGCTTTCGGTTAATGATGAAAAATTAATAATGAATAGACACTATACTGGTTGTGGAAGATGGTTGAGAAATGTGAAATGTGTGAATGAATCATGAAATGTGTGAATGAATCAACATAGTGATGCAACATAGTGATCTCCACTGGTGCTGCCAAGGGGGCAACTGGTGTTACAACAACAACCACAACCACAATACATAATAATAATAATAATAATAATAATAATAATAATAATGATAATAATCACCATCATCATCATCATCGTTGTCATTGTCATCATCATCATCATAGTCATGATCATCGTCATCATAATCATCATCATCATCATCATCATCACCATTATAATTTATTTTACATACCATCTTTCTTACACACTTACATAGACAAAAACAGTGTAACAACACGAAACCCTTTTTAAAAAAAAAAAAATTCAGGGTGCTCTGGCATTCCCCATACTAGGCGGGGCAAAGACTTGATGATGCCATCTATATTTATGGCTGTTTCTATGGTAACAGAGAGTAGGCCAAATATTAAATGGCTCACTACTCCCTATATGGTACATTTTTTTAAAAATTTATTTTCATTACAGTTCACAAATATGTGTCTTGGTTGAAAGAATGTATTAGCCAGAGTGCAGCTTTTAAACAGACTAGAGATATGTTACAGAATGGAGCTTTTGTGTAGCTGCTTTGTTTTTACAGGTATATTCCTGTAGCTAATACACAATAAACCACATCCCTTCTGTATTGTCTTCATCATACTGACTCAGCAGGTTAGTGCTGAAGTTTGGCTGCTGCTTTTGGCATGGAGAAAACAAGTAGAACTTGACGCCAATGTTGTCAATGGGCACGCCTCCGTCGCCAACAAATCTAGTCCTTTTCGTTACTTTTGATCATCTGCTGGTTACATTATTTATATGGATAATTCCATATAAGTCCTACAAACATTCAACTACTCGTTCTTGAGATCTTGAGATCTTGAGATCTTGGATGGACACATGGCCCAGAAAACACAATGTCTCTTCCACCTAGTGGCATAAAAATAAAGGATATGTCTATTATTAGGACTTTAGTAATATTAGTAAAAAAAAACAGTCAGGACTCTTGCAGAGAGAGCGGTAGCCCTATATCTGTGCATGTGTCAGTGGAAGAATCTGATAGGCCTGGCTTTTTTCTTGTCTTTACTGAAAAAAGTGATTGGCTCTTGTTATCAAAGGGTGTGACTTGCATCATATAGCTGCCATGTTGAGTGTTCAACGCTGCCCCAGTTCTGCTTTGTTGCAACATTGTATTGGTCTAAGAAAGGCGTCAGAAAGGTGAAACAAAGTAGAAGCTCGCTTTGCACATAGTGCTAAAAACTTTCCACTTGCCTGAAGACATCCAGCATGTAGATGCAGCACACACAGTCGCAAGAGTGCTGACCGTTTGTGCACATTTCAGTATGCTGGGGTCAGACCCTTGATTTCAAGCTGTGTGGTCATGTGTTGTGTCATAGAGACCTGTTTGTCTGGTACCACAGGCCCAGTTTGATGGATAGTGGGTATAGAGTTCCTGTCAGTAATATTAACTGGCAGAACAATGATCTGTTCAGACATAATTGGGCTACCGGTACATACCGGTGCTACATAATCTGTTGGATGTGCTGCAAGTGTCATCCAGCAGTAATGTCGGAAATTCTGTAGCTATAGATTTGGCCAATCGTGCACCTCCTGTCCCAAAGTGTTTGTCGCTGGCCTGGCTGTGAACCAAACTGGACAGTGAGTTTTAAGAAAATAACACAAGCATATGCCAATTAGAAAATCTGAAACATTTATTGATCTATTTAGTCACATTAAAGAAGTTGGAAAATAACTTGCCAGCTTGACCTGCTCTGCTTGTGTTTTGGTAGCAGGTAGCTGGTCTAAGACTAAGCTGGATTAGTGAAGCATTAGTGAAGGAAGCGTTGCTAAAAATAAATTAAATAACTGTTATCAGGGAGAATGATGAGAGGGAAAATCTTTCACCTGAAATAGCCTTAGCCAGAATCGGTAGTTGAAAGTAGCTAGCTAGTGAACTATTTTTGAAGAATTCTTTCCCCTCATGATTAAGTTGTTTTTTAAGCCTAAGGTCTTTATGCTTCTGCAACATGCATGTTGTCTGCGTTTTGTGCATTGTGCCTAAGTGTAGTGCTTGCAGTTATACTACTTGTATAATATTACAAAGGAGAAGGCTAGCTTTTTGATATGATACAGTTATTGAGTTATCCATCCGTCTCTGTTCTGCTTGTCCAACACAGGGTCAAGGGGAGCCTGGAGCCTATCCCAGGGGACTTGGGGCACAAGGCAGCGGGCACCCTGGACAGAGTGCCAACCCATCACAGGGCACAATCACACACACGTTCACACACTAATGCCAATCAGCCTACGACGCATGGCTTTGGACTGGGGGAGGAAACTGGTTTTGCCGGGAGTTTCTTGCCTGCATCGGCGTCTTAACTATACTGTTTCTTTCTTTTTTTAAATCAATAATATCGCGCTATCGTTTTCATCTGTTGTATTTTTCACGTTCTCTTCTACCGTATTTTCATTTTTTTTTT
>CM040482.1:12477995-12493211 GCA_022758105.1 Pangasianodon gigas
TATATATATATATATATATATATATATATATATATATATATATATATATATATATATATACATATACACACACACACAATTATTCATAAACATGGTATTAGCTTAGAGTGTTTTTCAGTGTCTCATCGTCAAGCTTTTGTTGTAGTTGTTGTTTGTTGTTGTTGTGTGTGCTTCATTATCGCTTATAATCTGTTTGTCTCTTGCCTCGTATCCATAGTTCATGTTTATGGTATTTGTTTTCATGGTTTCGGTTGTTTTGTTTGTACTATACACAATAAATTATCTGCACTTGCATCCACCTCCCTCTCCAACCCGTGACACTTACAGATTTCAAGTTAGAAGAGGGTGGTGTGTATATGACTGGTGGTGTGTATATGTAGGGCTAACTACATTTAACACTACATACTCATTAGGTCTAATCCACATTTCTGTTAACACAGTACATTAAATCCCTCATAAATAAACATTTCATTTACAATAGGTGCTCTGGATGTAAGAAATTAAATACCCTAGCTTCAGATCAAAGGTGCTAGCTATGAATCTAGTATGATCTAATTTTACGTTACTAAGACAAACTTTCTACATTTTGTTCAACTCGGGAAACAGACGCAGTCTCATTATGGTGTAAGCTGAGTGTCGATTCAAGGCAGCTAGCAGACTATACTATACAAACTATATTATAGTTTGGAGAAAACAGATTGATTTAATAATTTTAAGGGAGTTTAAATAGTGGCACGAAACAAATGAAAGGCAATTTCTAAGGATTTGGCCATGCCATTACTCTGAATTGCTACCTGAACTGCATTATGTATTGTCAGGGAGGGGCGATTCTAAAACTTGATAAACAAGATCCTCAGTCATCCTTTCGATATCAAGACCTGTGTGGACTTACACATCCGATGAGCCAGGTCATGTTAACGATCACAACGTGTTTTTTGAATCAGTTACAATTCATTAAAAGGTGAGTATGTATATTTCAGCATGACACTTTTATATTCCAGAATGACAGGATTATATAAATGTTTTAACCTACTTTGCTGCAATATCAATACTTTTATTAAATGTTACTTGTCTCTTTTCTTTTCAGTGTCTTTACTCTTTCAGTTTCAAACATGCATATCACATTGATATTGCATGCTTATTCTCTCCTCAAGTAATTTCTGGGCAAATATTGTTTTTAAAAATTTTATTATTTTATTTTATTTATTTATTATTTATTTTATTATTCTTTGCAAATCTTTTTCTTAATTTCACATACTGTGTGTATCAAAGTAGTTCTACATTTAAGAAGTTTTACTTAGCAGGAAAAATCATCACAGGTGAATGTATGTTAAGGACAATATACATGACTAGTAAATGAGTGATTTCCTCCCTTTTCTTCCCATTAGGTAATTTTAGGAGGACAGAAAATGGCATCACTCCAGAAGAGCTCGTCCTCTGCTCGTCCTCTGCTTTATAATATCATTCTTCTTGGAAAAACAGGATATGGAAAAAGTGCTTCAGGAAACACTCTACTGAGGAAAAATGTTTTTATTTCCAAGAAGAGCTTTAAAGCTGTAACTCAAGAGGTTCAAATGGAGAGTGTGACCTTTGATGGAGTGACTCTTAATGTGTATGACACACCAGGACTCTTCAATTCAGTACCAAGCAATGAGATTACAATAAAACAATATCAATCTCTCTTCCAGTTAGATGATTCAGCTCGCACTGTGATTCTGTTGGTGATAAAAGCAGAAAGACTTGCTTCTGAAAAAAAACAAGCTGCTCATCTGCTTGAGTATTTTATACCAGAATGTCTTGTCCAGAACACGTGGATCCTCTTCACCAAAGGAGACGAGCTGGAGAGAGAAAATCTCACTATTGAGCAGTTTATAGAACAGACAGAAGAAGTGAAAGAAGTCCTACAGAGATTTCAAAACAGATATCACGTCTTCAACAACTTCTCCCAAAATCCAAATCAAGTTAGAAAGTTAATTAATAAAATCTCAAAGGCACCAGAAATGATCCGTGAGTGGTTTTTCATTTTATATTCAATCACTGTGAGTGTCTAAGCAATTTCACACATTCATAGATCTATTAAAAGGTTTTTATAAATAGGCTATAGAACGAAGCATTGTCTATGATCCAGTGGTGTTTTTGGCATTGTTAGTAGACCATGCCAACCAAACAATAAGGCAAGAATATGTTTTTAGACACCACACTGATGACTAGCAAATGAGCCAATTTAGATTTCCAAGAGCCATTCTCTTGGAACTATGTGCGGAGCTTGTCCCAGGTTTAGAGCGAACAATGTGCAAAACCTGTCCACTTACAGCTCTTAACAACCTTTGGATGACTTGCGGATATCACAGCCATCATTAAGCACTGTCATGCCAGCCGCATTGGTTGGCATAATGAAATTGACTTCTCTTCTCTACCCACCATACAAGCGTAATTTTCACCCTGTGAGACTGGCTGAGAACTTCATGCGTCCATTGTGAATAGCTGAGACCAGTGCAAAGATATTTTTTAACAAGTCTTTTTAATGTCATTGGTATTTCAGACATAATCCCTTTTATTTCTTTTAGAGGTAATTGTGTCCCTTTGTCTAGCTCTCTGACACAACTTCCTTTTTGCATTCCCAAACAATCCTCTTTTTTGCTTTTCTCTCCACCATTTTCAATGTTACCTCACTCAAAAATAAATGGGACACCCCATATTTGTATGAAAGCATTTGCATTGACTATTTATGGATATTTGTGAGCGGTAACCAGTCAGGAGAGAAGGCTTTTTCACCTGCGCATATTTTCAAAAAGACTGTAATTTATAAAGCAGGTGAGCATATGCAAGGTTTTATAAATCAGAATTTTTTGTGCACATGCAGTTTCCTGGTTTTGTGCATATGCACACTTTCACTCTGGAATCCATGCAAAGTTTTATAAATTAGGCCCCTGGCCTGGTCAGGGAGCCTTCTCGCTTTTTTCTATACTAATCAAAAATTATCCACAGAAGTTCCACCCACTGTCCACAGAGCAATTGTACTTGTAAATTTTTCTGGCCATGGCTTTCTGAGTCTTGAACAACTGGCAGATGTTGAACTCTGCCAGTAAACATTTATGTTATTTTTTATGTTTTGATGAAATGTTCAGTCGAATGTGTTCTAAAATGAAGCTGTAAAAGTGTTGAACTGGTCCTTCCAAAGATTTCACTACTTTTTCAACCACACTGTGGTTCTGCTGTGTTCTCTAAGTGAAGTATTGCTGAATTTGTTACATGGGTGCCAAAACCCAGCAGCTGGTTGCACCAATAGATCACCAGAAATTCTATCAAAAATTTAGTTTGGACGATTGGGGTGGCTTGCATGAAAGTCCTGACACAGTAGGGGGTTGAGTACATCGTGGGCTGGCACCCAGCACCTTGAACGATGTTGTGAATCCAGTATCTAATTTACGGAGTAGGCTGGTTCACCCTCAATATCCAATGGTGCTGGGGGGTGGGGGAATGCAGTCTGCGAGGGGACCCGGAGTGACTGGTTTGTGGTGGGAAACATGGAAAGACAAAGCTAGATGACTGTGGCATGGTACTGTAGCTTGTTGGTGACATCTTTTATTCTCTGGAGGACTTTGACTGACATATCGGTGTGACAGTTTTCAGCTTCCCTCTGTAACCCGTAAGTCTCTGGTGGAAGCCATACCTGGTCACCTGGTTCGTTGCTGGGTAAGTCACCACACCGTTTATCTGCATATTCTTTATTCACTTGGTCCACATGCCCTAGGTGTTGGTGGGCCTGTTCCCACACCTGTTCACTACACTGGAGCCAGCTGTCCACAACGGGTGAGTCCATGGGGTTGGTGTTCCATGGGAACAGTGGTGGCTATTACTCCAGGATGCATTGGAACAGAGTGAGGTTTGTTGCAAAGCGCTTCAGGGATATTTGGGCGTATTCTGTCCAAGTGAGGAATCGTGCCCATTCCTCCTGATTGTCGGCACAGAAAGCCCGTAGGAACTGCCCGATCTCCTGGTTCACCCTTTCCACTTGGCCGATAGCCAGAAGGTAGGCTTACTGAGACACCCAGTTTCTCCATGAAGGGGAAAACTGTCACAGTCATCTGCACCCCTGGCCTGTGGAACACCTTGAACTTAAATGGCTGAAGTGCCAGATACTAATGGGATCTTTCATGTGGTGGAGCCACCGGAGCAGGGCTGAACAGAGGGTGAAGGCCCATCCCAACGGATAGTATCGGAGGGTGAGGAGCACCCTTTTTATGGCTAGACACTCCTTCTCTATCATGCTGAACTTAGTCTCTCACTTGGAACATCAGTCACTGTGGGACTTCTCAATTACTCCCATATAGAGCATGGCCTTGAGCTCATCCCAAACCATTTGTTTTTTATGCTTGAGTAGACGATAGGGGCAGCTGCGTACTACCACCCCTGAGGTGTCTGTATGTGGTGATCTATGAGATTAGTGCAACTGGGTAGAAGCAAGAACACATCAGAAAACTCCGCCTGCAACTTGACAACGTCCATGACTTGGGACAGAGAGAAGTGGTCTCCCTAAGGGACTGGGCTTGTCTCATGAACTTATGAATCATGTTTTTTAGCATTTGATTAAACTGTTTGACTAGTCCATCCGTCTGTGGATGGTAAACGCTGGTGCGAATCGATTTAATCCTCAGCAAATCCTAAAGCTTGCATAGTGTTCGTGACATGAAAGACATGCCCTGATAAGTCGGGATCCCAGCTCGCGCCGCAACATTACATATGGAGATGTTGAAGAGAGGTACTGCTTCCGGGTATTGCGTTGCATAGTCCACTAGAACTAACACAAAGCGATGGCCTTGTGCAGTTCAATCTAATGACCCAAAGAGGTCCATCCCACTTCTTTTGAAGGGGACCTCGATTAATAGAAGTGGGCGCAATGGTGCTGTTGGGGTGGCTGGCAGATTCACCAGCTGACATTCGCGACATGCTGCACATCACCTGTGAACATCGCTGCGAATGCCCGGCCAATGGAAGCAGGCCATGAGCCGGTTCAGTGTTTTGTCCTGTCCTAAGTGCCCTACCATCGGATTATGGTGAGCTGCCTGGAATAACAATTCCCGACAGCTCTTCGGGACCAACAATTGGGTCATTTCTTCCTGAGTTTCAGTGTCCTGCATCACTCGATATAACCTATCCTTAATTAGACGGAATTTACTGACCATCGATTACTCTCACTTGGTTGAAGGCGTGCGTCATGGTCTCATCACATTACTGGTCCAAGGGGAATCCCCACCAAGAGGGGAGGAGCAGGGCCCTCCCCAATCCCTGTGTCCCCCTGACGTGGAGCTGAGATTGACGGCCCCGGCACCTCCTCCCCTGCCAATGCTGCGCACATTCCACACCGTCTTTCACTACTGGAGGATCCATCCACAAACATTTCTTTCACTAATGCTCGAAACCCTGGCTAATTTGTCCCCAGGATTAGTGGATGGATGAAGTGAGGACTAACCACCACCTCTACAATGTGTTTTTGTCCCCAGAATTTAATGATGATGGGCACCAATGGATATTTGTGAACAACCCCGTGCACACACCTCACCTTCACCAAACGTGCATTTCCCAATGCCTCCCCTTGAACCAAGCATTGGTGAATTGACGTTTGGTTACATCCCGAATCCACCAACATGTGGTATGTACCCCCTTGGACACACACAGGTATGCCCTACGTCCCAGCTCGATCGGGGGCGGCTTGTGGCACGTTGGGGATCCGGAGCAGCGCCCCACCTCCATTATGTGGCACTGGTCCTGGAAGTGCCAAGGATCCTCGCAATGCCAGCACGCCAGCACGGCATCTGCAGCCCCGGATCCACCGACTGGAGGGGAAGAGGAAACAGACAGAGAGGGATGGGAGGGGAAGGGACGGGTGTGGGGAACCGGTTTCGGGCGGGCTGACCCCTGTTTCCATGGTGCAGGGATGGGGAAAGGAGGGGAGGGATGAGAGCGAGAGAGAGAGAGCGAGAAGAGGGAGGTTCACCTGCCAAACAGGCAGACGAGCTCGGGGAGGGACAGCGAGTGAAAACGCTGACGGTGCTGTTCAGGGTGCAGCCAACCTGTTGCAAAATCATCTGTTTCAGGTTCGGGTACTCCAGCATGTTGGCAACTGTCAGTTGCTGGGCTGCGAGTTGGGCTTCTCTGGTCAGGAGCGGCAACAAACGGGCCACCCACTGGGCATGGGGCCAGCCCCATGCCTCCGCAGATTGCTCATATAGCTCCAAGAATGCTTCTGGGTCATCCTACGGCCCCATCATGGCTAGGTTGACGTGGGGCGTGGCCACGGCAGACACTGGGGCCACAGCTGGAATACCCGCCTGCTGGACCAGGCCCAAGAGCACCTGCCTATCCGCCGCCTGGACATCGAGCAGCTCCTTGATGCAATGCTCCTTCTCGCGGCGCAGCTGGAGGAGGGCCTGATGCTGGGTCTGGTGGAGGTTGGCAAGGGTCGTAATGATCTCGGCCAGCGGTGAGGACTCCATGATGGCGTCTTTTCATCAGTTTTCCTGGGTTTTGGCACCAGTGTAACGCTTCCCAGGTTCAGGTGGGGAATGAGGAAGCTGGAGGCAGGCTTGGAACAAATCAAAAAGGTGCTTTACTTTTTATCTGTTGCTTTTCAGCAGTTTTATTTTATAAATACACACACACACACACGGCTCTGTGCTGGTTGGCTCTCACTCCTCGCTTCCGCTCACTGAAATACAGAACATTCGTTAGTAGAATTCCCCGCAGGTATGCATTCCTTACCACTCACCTTCTCCAGCACCGCGCTCCTTTCACAAAGTGGCACTGCCCCCGTTTCCACAGATACCTCCCTCCAGCCAGTGATGCCATTCCTCCAGGGCAAGATTCATTCGTGAGGAGCTCCCGGTTACCAATGTCGTAGTTCCTCTCGGCAAGGGATAACTTCTTGGATAAGAAGGCAACTGGGTGGAGGTTGGGCTTTTCTCCTGACTGCTAGGAGAGGACAGCCCCTACTCCAGTCTCTGAGGCATAAACTTCTACTACCTAGGGCTTGGTAGCGTCAGGATGTCTCAGGATGGGCACGGTGGTAAAAGTTTTTTAAGTTGTTTAAAAGCTTGCTTGCTGAGATGTCTCATTGCAGGCTCTTGGTCCCCTCCTTTAACAGGGCAGTCAAAGGTTCCGTGTTGCTGCTGAAGCCCCTTATGAAACACTGGTAGAAGTTGGCTAATCCCAAGAACCATTTCTGTTCCTTGACGTCGGTGGGTACAGACCAGTTGGTTACTGCTGAGACCTTGTCCTGGTCCATAAGCACCCCCTCTGGTCCTATGATATAGGATATAGGAAGGCCACCTTTTGCACATGGAATTCATATTTTTCCCCCTTTACATAAAGCTGGTACTGCGACAGGACTCTTTTGACATGCTGGATGTGGGTGACTTTGTTGGGGGAGTAGATAAGAATATTGTCGATGTAGATGATAACATACTTCCCCAACATTTGCTGCAGCACGTTGGTAATGAGACACTGAAACACTGCAGGTGACAAAGATAGCCCAATGATACTCAAAATGACCAGGTCATGCTAAAGGCAATCTTCCACTCATCTCCCTCCCTGATGCACACAAGATTGTAGGCACTTCGCAGATTGAGTTTTGTGAAAATTCTTGCCTCACGAAGTTGCTCTAGGATGGCTGGAACCGGGGCGGAGGATATCGATACTTGACCACGACTTGGTTCAGCATCAGATGGTTGATGTATGGCTTTATTCCACCCCCTTTTTCCCCACAAAGAAGAATCTGGCAGAAACTGGTGAGGTAGAGTGGCAGATGTACCCCTGCTTGAGGGCTTCCTTGATGTATTCTTTCATAGCTTGTGCTCTTTAGCAGATAAGGGGTAAATACGGTTGCACGGGGGTGTGGGATCAGCCAGCAGCTGAACTGCAGAGTCGTAGGGGTGATGAGGAGGAAGGCCTCTGGCCTTGGCTTTACTGAATACTTCACAATACTCTTGGTATTTTGGAGGTATGATCACAGGTGCTGTGGTGTCTGGGTTTCGATGGAGGTGGAGGCCACCAATTGTACAAAGACAACTGGCATGACTATGTGTGGACTAGTGTGCGATTTCCCGGGGAACCCCAGGACCAGCAGGAACTTAGTGGTTTCAGTGAACAGAAGAGAGATGTGTTCCTGGTGTAGTGCGCTGACATGGAGGATGAGGGGTTTGGTGCCTTGGGTTACTGATCCCCTTCTAATGTGTCTGCTGTCGAGGGCCTGGATCTTGAATTTGCATTGCAGTGGCAGTAAGGGTCACTGGAGTTTTTGGGCGAGGTGCCAAAAACGTCCATGGAGTGGCAAAGTATTCTGTCAGGAAACAGTTGAGGATGCAAGTGCAGGTACTCAATGGTTTTATTAATTGTGGAAAACAGGACAAAGACATAATCCAAAAACATGATCAAAAAACAGGCAAGGGTCAGGTGATGTGCAAACAGCATAAACAAGGGCAGGCAAGAGCAAACATGTGAAGAACAGGAACTAGATCAAACCAGGTAAACAAACAATAAATCAAGGCTTGGTATCGACTGGCACAATGACACAGTGCATATACTTCACAATGAGTGTAAGAACAGACAGTCTATTTATACTGTAAGTGTCGAGTGAAGGTGATTGAGTCCAGGTGTGTGTAATCTAGTGAGTGTGAACATGAAAGAGTCTGGGAGTCTGGACCTCTTTCGGCCGTTCACCAGCTACTATGAAGAGGCCAATGTGGCGGCCTCCCCTAGAGCTCCAGCCAGAGGCCAACATGGCAGCCTCACCTCCAGAGCTCCAGCCTGAGACCAACGAGGTGGTCTCACCTGCAGAGTTCCAGCCAGAGGCCAATGTGGTGGCCTCACCTCCTGAGCTCCAGCCTGAAACTAACAAGGTGGTCTCCCCTACCAAGCTTCAGCCAGAGGCCAACAGCGTGGCCTCCCACAACCTGCTAATGCCTGAGACCAACAGCTCGGCCTCCCATGACCTGCTAATGCTTAAGCTGTTAGCGCATTGCTTCTGGGGTGACAGGACTTACTTACTTTACTTTTACTTTTGGTTTCTGTCCTGTCTCCACCCCTGTATTGTTATTGGATGTTTCCTCTCACGTGTCATGATCAATCTCACCTGTTCCCTATTTGCCCTTGATTAGTTTGTATATTTATACCCCACATGTGTCTTTGTGCTTCGCGCAGTATTGTTCAGTGTTTTGCCTCCGGACTTTTGACTCCTGACCTACCTAGCCGTTTTGTTCTGTGTCTTCGTTCTAGTTTTTGACTTCTTGCCTGTTTCTTGGTTCTCGTTTGTTTTGCCTAATTATTCCTGTTTGCAGATCGTCTGACCCTGTGCTTGTTTTTCACTATGTGTTTGCTCTTCGTTTTTGGATTTGTCTGCCTGCCCCTCAATAAACGCTTACTGAAGTTGCATCCATCTCCACTCGCATTATGTGACAGTTAACATATGTGGCGATGTGATCTGCCATTTTTTGTATGAGGGGCAGATATAGGGTACACTTCGTGGATATAAAAGGAGATTTATTGTATGCCATTCTGAATAAATGGTGTGAACCCTTTCATCATTGTTTGATACCTGTCTCAGCCACAACGAATTTGTGTATTGGGTACTTGATGTACTTGTGGGTCCCCAGCCAAATTTCTGGGGTGGCGTAGTCTAAAATTTAGTGCCAAAAATTGTAAGACCAGTATCAAACAATGATGAAAGGTATATAATAATAAACTGCAGCATTGGTCTCTTTAATATACAAACATTAAAACACCTCACTCATATAACATTATACACATGCACAGTTTACCACTTCAGAACTGGGGAAATCGTCTTGCCTATCCAATCACCCGTTGTGAACACTGCAAGCCAACAGCCGCACCATCACCACACACGGAGGACTCTGGCTAATGCTAGCCCCCCAATTCTGAAGAGAAAAAGAAAACAAAATATAAGACACAACCACACATACACTTAAATAATATCCCCAATAAAGGAACATTTAGCTTGGGCTGTTGAAGGAAAAGAGCAAATCAAACTGCTCACAAAAATAAACATTTACGAAGAAAAAAAAATTCAAAATACACAACCACATACACACACAAAAACACAACCAAATAGTACTGACAAACACGTAGCTATTCGCCTCCGGTACCCCTCCTCAAGTCCCACAGTCACTGGATACCTGAAATCATAAAATTTGAATGAATCACCTCAAGCTGCAACGATCGCTCCGATCGTCCGAACAAACCCTTCTTGCTGAAATGAAATAGTCATCCAATTAGCCCCGAACGCATCCACAACCCATGCATGGTCCTGGTAAAAGGCAGAAGGTTGGTCGAAGAGTACAGCTCATAGAAAAGAAGCAATCCAATCTGTGCAGGCGCTCCTAAACAACCGGTGAATAACCCGTGCTCATAGTTGCAGCTCATATAGACGAACAGCATCGCACCGAATCTAGCAGCGCCCCACAAAAAGCCTGCTGGAACTCCTTCCAGCCCCCGTATCACTACTAAAATAAAACAGTGATTAAATTTTTAAAAAAAGGGAGTTATTACCACTTTGCCCAAACATTAAAGCATGACATACCTGCGACTGGCAACGCACCCCGCCCAACGCGCTCGGCGGCGTGCAAATTGAACTCTCGCGGAGATCAGCCTTCACTCAATGCATCCGTAGTTCTCCTCAGCCACGCTATTAAATAAAACAAGTCTCAATTAACCCCGCATAACAGACACAGACCACATTGTAGCTACCACCAGCAGCTCCTACCTCCTGAATGTGCACCCGGCGCACCAAAATTGACGTCACTTCCAGGACCCAACTGGACGCACTTAGTTAGGCGTCAGTCCTATCTCCTTTTATATCCACGAAGCGTACCCTATATCCGCCCCTCATACAAAAAATGGCAGATCACATCGCCACATTCTACCCCCCAATTAGTCATCGTAGTCCAGACGATGAACAAAACCCCTGAAATACTAGGCCCAAGACCTGAACCAGGCCTCCACCGCATTCGACCTTACGGGGGACATACCAGACGTTCGATTAACTTCACTTCCTACAGCTCGTGGTAGGTGGTATATGTTGGAGTGCTGACCTGCCCCAGCACGTCCAGTTCGTCTTAAACCCCTCTCAATTGCACCACCTCCTCTCGCCTCAGCACTAGGCATACTAACCGCTTCCTGAACCCCAGAAGCAGGACTCACCCTTGCCCCTGAAGGAACACTCCTTACCTCAGTACCTCCTGGAACAACTAGTGGGGCCTCTACCACCACATAGGCTAAATCCCCATCCTCGAACTCATTCTCCGTCACCAGGGGTGCCGATGTCTCTGCCAAACCCTCACGGGACTCAGCCTGTCCCGGATTCCCTTGAATACAGGGTTTTAAAGAAGTACGGTGAACATGACGGACCTTACCTAGATTGTGAACTGGGGCCACCGTATACACTGCCCCACCCTCTCGGGGAGCCTGAACCACCTGGTACACCGTCGAGCTCCATACGTCCTGGATCTTATGACGACCCAAGACTCCATGGTCTCGATGATAAACCAACTGGCCCTCACTCAGAGGCTGCTCCCTTACCCGTTGGTCATCCTTGGCCTTCCGATATTGTGCTGCCGCCTGCAGCCGCTCACGGGCACCCTCAAAGGCCACTTGGAGTCTAGCCTGATGTTCTTCCATCCAACGGTGAACTCCACCGGGCCACCAGCTCCTGCACCCGACCCAAAAGAAAGTCAACAGGCAGTCTAGGCTCCTGCCCAAACATTAGGAAATAAGGAATTTCACCCGTGGCTTGGTGGGGAGTGGTGTTGTAACAAAACAGCACCTGAACCAAACAAGATGCCCAGTCCCTCTTCTTCCCAGTGGGCAAAGTCCGCAGCAAATTGTGCAGCGTCTGGTTAAACTGTTCGCACTGGCCATTACCGGCTAGATGGTATGGCGTGCTGCGAGACTTACCCACCTGGTAGAGACTACACAGCTGCTGAATGAGACGGGATTCAAAATTGCGGCCCTGGTAGGAGTGAATCCTCCCCGGAACTCCAACCCTAAAAAACCACTCTTCCACCAAGACACGGATCACCGTCTCCGGCTGTTGATCCCGAGTCAGGACTGCCACCGTGAACTTGCTAAAAACGTCCGTCATTACCAGCACGTTTTCGTGTCCGGAGTAAGACGGCTCCAGGACTGTAAAATCAAGCGCCACGATCTCATTCGGCCAGGAAGCCAATAGGTGCCCCATATAACTCCGAGCAACTGGAGCCGCTTCCTTGACCTGCTGACACCGTTCGCATTCCTGCACCCAACGGGCCACATCAGCTGACATCCCAGGCCAGTAGCGCTGTTGTCGCACCAACTCAAGGGTGCGTTTGGTGCCTTGATACCCATGGAGCTGATGTAATTGGGTCAGTACCTCAGGTTGTATCACGGCAGGTAGTACAAGCTGCAGCACCTCTTCACCCCCGTCCGAACGACAGACCCTACAATATAACAGTCCTTCTTGTTCCCCTAAGCGGTCCCACTGCCGAAGCAGTACCAACACCAGCCTAGGTAATGCTCGCCGCTCTTGAGGCCCCGGGCCCTGCCCTCGACGCCAGAACTTGAGGGCTGTACCAATAACAGGATCTTCCTCTTGCAGCACCACAAGTTCTGGCCCAGACCGACTTGGCATAGCCTGCACGGCCCCCAACACGGCGGATTTTGATGGACCTATGACCGCCGCACGCCTCAACAGTTCAGGAACTACTGTTCCCGACTGACCGTCCCCCTCAACAGACTGTCCACCAGGAGGCAGCCGCGATAACGCATCGGTGTTCTGGTTGGATTCTGGCGCGGTAATCAATTTCTGCTTCAGAATCTGAAACGCTTGTTCGCACTGTTCAGACCACAGTGCCCCCAATCCCTGACCCCGACTACTCGCCTTCCCTCTAACTGCCTCGGCCACCAGTCGATGTAACGGAGCCGCTACCTGGGCAAACCCTTCTACGAAATGCCTGTAGTAACTAGCGAACCCCAGAAAGGTTCGGAGCTCTGATACGGTGGTAGGACAGGGCCACTGGTCTACAGCCTCAACCTTACCTGGATCCGTAGCTACCCCCTGGGACGATATTACATGTCCCAAGTACCGCACCTCTTCCCTAAAAAAGGCACACTTCTCCAACTTGATCTTGAGGCCAGTGGCTCGTAAGCGACCCAGCACCATCCTCAGCCTCTGTAGATGGCTTTGCACAGACGTGGAAAACACAATTATGTCATCAAAATATAACAAGACGGACTGATGTCGCTGGTCGCAAAAGAGCCGCTCCATCAAGCGTTGAAAGGTGTTTGGTGCATTACACAGGCCAAAGGGCATACGGTTCCATTCGAACAGCCCAAAAGGTGTACAAAAAGCCGTCTTATGACGATCAGATTCAGCAACAGGAACTTGATTATACCCGCTGGCCAGATCTAAAGTAGTAAACCGGCGGGCTCCTGTTAAAGAATCTAATGTCTCCTCAATTCGGGGCAACAGGAACGCATCTTTCTGAGTCTTAGAGTTAAGCTGACGATAGTCTATGCACAAGCGCAGGCTACCGTCCTTCTTCTTAACTAATACCACTGGGGAAGCATAAGGACTGCAGCTCTCCCGGATCACTTGAGTGTCTAAGAGCTGGCTAATATGAGTCATATAACTAACCTAGAGTAAATATATTACATCGAAAAAAGCTGGATATAACTGCTTCTCCGCATCTCAAAACATTTTGATTATGGAAACACTATTTCCTGTTTATATCTGATCATGTTTGATTGGCTGGTGAAATACATCACTCTGTGTGACTAAGTTTTCATGTATGATCACATGTGCTACTATTTATGGCATAACTTAACTGTCTGTTGTGCAACCAAAATTCTGACTCTTCTTGACTTTACAGTAAATATAAAATTGATTAAAATTATTTGATTGGCATGTCTTTAACAGGGCACTAACTCTACTCATCATCTGAAACACTGCCAGTAAATCAGACTTAACAGGGCAGGGTTTAGCTATAGATTCATATGGGTGGGTATTAATACATAAAAATGCATTTCCTGAGAAGACTTGATGTGTTTATAAATATCTTTTTAACACCAAAGGTGAACAGAAATGTAATGACATATTGAACTGTGCAATATTGTTCTTTTTTATCCACTTTCAGCTCCAGAGATGGGATTCCCTCGGACAACACCACCAGATCCTAAAAAAGATTCTCTTCACAGGAGAATCATGCTGGTGGGGAAGACTGGTGTTGGGAAGAGCACTACAGGAAACACCATCCTGGGAGAGAAGAGATTCAAATCTGAGCTCAGTTCATCCTCTATAACATCAGAGTGTGAAATGCATCAGGCAACGGTTTCAGGGAGGAATATATCTGTTATCGACACACCAGGGTTATTCGACACAAGACTATGCTCTGAGAAGTTAGGTATGGAGATAGGAAGGAGTTTTTATCTGTCCAGTCCAGGACCCCACGCTTTCATTTATGTCCAGCCTGCTAACATCAGATTCACTGAACAGGAGGAAAATGTTTTTCAGAAATTAGAGCTGATTTTTGGAAGAGAGATGAAAAAATACACAATATTTCTCTTCACCCATGGAGACTTGTTAGAGAAGAAGTCTGTAGATATGTTGATTCAGGAGAACAGATCTCTCAGTAAACTAGTTGATGAGTGTGGAGGTGGATATCACATCTTCAACAATAAACAACTGAGAAACACAGAGCAGGTCAGTAAACTACTGGAGAGGATAGACAGAATGGTGGAGAAAAACGGAGGAACCTGCTACTCCAATCAGATATTTGAGGAAGCAGTGAGAGACAGGCAAGAGGAGAAGGAGAAAAGGATGAGGGAGGAAACAGAGAAACCCAGGCAAGAGGAGGAGGACAGGAGGATGAGAGAGGAAAGGGAGAGACTCAGGAGAGAGGAGCAGATGAGGAGGAGGAGGAGCATAAGGGAGGAAATGGACAAACCCGGGAGAGAAGAGGATGAATGGAGCAGGATGAGCAAGGAAATAAAGAGATTAGCACAAGTGCTGAAGGAGGAGAGAAGGATGAGGGAGGAAACAGAGAGACTCAGAGGAGAGGAGGAGACAAAAAGGAGGGAGGAAACAGAGACACTCAGGAGAGAGGAGGAGAGGAGGAGGAGGGAGGAAACAGAGACACTCAGGAGAGAGGAGGAAAGGAAAAGGAGGGA
>CM040482.1:12501974-12519810 GCA_022758105.1 Pangasianodon gigas
TTTGGGCCTCTTAGTTCCAGTGAAGGGAAATTGTAATGCTACAGCATACAAATACATCATATACAACTGTGTGCTTCCAACTTTGTGGCAACAGTTTGGGGAAGAACCACATATGGGTGTGAGGGCCAGGTGTCCACATACATTTAGCCATATAGTAATTATTTGTTCATCTAGCTTAGACATTAACCAGAACATACTACACCTGTCTGCATCTCCATAAGAATCCTAGAAGATCTCTGTTCTCCAGCTGCTCCAATATCATAGTTAGTGGTGACCTGTCTCTCACCACCCCTAGCAGTCTGGGCAGGCATGGGTGGGGCCCAAGTTCTGACAGGAAGTGGGCAAAGCTCAGGAAGACCTGGCGCTCCCTGGAATCAGCTGATTCTGTGGTGGAGTAGATAACATAGAGAAAAGAGGTAAGCTGATCATACTGTAGCTACACATTTAAGTCATGGCATTATGACTTAAATATGCAATGTATACAATATATTAGCAGTAGTCTCAAATATATGAAAGCTATTTAATGTAGGCTCTGGCCCAAATGATTGACACTGGACTTGTTTATATTTGGAAGTTTGAGTATATGTACTCTTTCTCTCAAATACATTCTTACATTCAAAATCTGTTCCCACATACATCATAGATGGTGCATAGTAGAGCATTACTGTGCAAATTGAACAAAAATAA
Organism: Pangasianodon gigas; assembly: GCA_022758105.1. Lineage (NCBI taxonomy): Eukaryota > Metazoa > Chordata > Actinopteri > Siluriformes > Pangasiidae > Pangasianodon > Pangasianodon gigas. Next base: position 12,502,662 of record CM040482.1, read on the forward strand.
ACAAATATTCCTAGGTTTGTTGTATATGTCTAGTCACTGTATCTAATATAGCCATGCATTAGTATATCTTTTACAGCCTAAGAAATTATACATGTCATGGAAATTCTGATAATAGATAAATACTAGATTTTTTATATTTCCTACATGTGGTACATGTTATATGACAATGATATCCTTTTTCTAATCTTTGTTCAAAAAGTAGTTCCACATTCCACACAAAGCACATGAACCAGCCTACAAGGGTTGATATACTGCATGACAAATTAATTTTTAAAAACTATCCTCTATTTATGTCATGTTTGTACCACTGAGCACTCGTAAGACAACTGGCTTCTGGTCCATAGTGGCCTGGTAGAGAGTGACTGTGTTGTCTGGCTTTAGTGTGAAAGACAGGGGCAGTCGGGTGATTTGCTCAAAAGACCCATGCTGCCTCTCAGTGGACAACTGCGGTTCTGCAGGCTGTCTGTTGGGCTTGTGGTTCTGTGTTTGGACTGTCATAGGTACAACTTCATAGGCCAAGGGGTTCAGCTCTGGAGGTGCTGTAAAGGACCAAAAGAGAGACATACAGATAATTCTAATACAGTCATACAGATGTTGACAAAAAAAAAGTTATCTAGAAAAGCACTTTAATAGGAACACCTGTAACCTGCTCATTCATGCAGTTATCCAGTTGACCAATCATGTCCCAGTCATGCAAGTGCATAAAATCATGCAAATACAACTGACAAGCTTCAGATAATGTTCACATTAAACAACACAGTGGGGAAAACAAAATGTGATCTCACTGACTTTTACCATGGTTGTTGGTGCCAGAAGGGCTGCATTGATTATTTCAGAAACTGGTGATTTCCTTGGGTTTTTTACACACAGTCTCTAGAGTTTATACAAAGAGCTGACTCGTAATCAAGGGTATATACCAGATCTGGTTATCAGCAAAGGCCTGGACATTACTTACGTTGTTATTTAGGATCTAGCCCTTTCTGAACACTTATTTTCTTTAATGTAGTGCTTTCTCAAACAGATGTACATTTGTGAAACAAAGCATATTAATGACAATACTAGGGATGTTCATGAAGGCTATGTCAACAGTGCCAAAGATAGCCTCTAACTCTGTTGATGCAATTATACAACTATGAATGTTCTTAATGTTTTAGCAACTGTGAAGATTAAAACCATTTCTAACAAAGCACCTTGGAGAAATGACAGAGCAATCAAGAAAGCCAAGTAGCATGCAGAAAACTTTTATAACACTAAACATTTACAAAAAGCAACTTCAGAGTAAATTGCTTCTGAATGAGTGTGCAAACGTGTGTGCTTGGTCCCCTGCGATCAACTGGCATCCCATCCAGAGTGTAAACTTAATAAATGAGTGAGTAAATATAACGATGTATAACAACACACTTAAAAAACAAACTCAGTTAAAGTATATGGTAAATAATATCTGCATAGTGCAGGTACTACAGATCGACAAGCAACTACATCATACTACAAGCAGCTATTATCATAAAAACAAGTAGTGAGGTGAAATAACAAAAATACAACCAAGACACAGTAATATATTTTGAAACAAACAACAGTAATGGATGAAAAACCTGGAAATACAATTGCTTTCTTGCTTAACCAGTCAGAAGCCTGATGCTCAACACCATAGATACAGTGTGTTGTTGAGATTTTGGAATCTCAAGCCCATGTGCACGTTACACTTTACCATACATCCTCTCACTCTGTTGGATTGCAGATACCTGAGTATGCTTCAACACAGAAGCTCAAAATCTCCATGTGATTAAAATCATCTGCCTTTCATGGTATTTGGTGAATACTTTGGAAATAAGAGTAAACTTCTTATTTCATTTTTTAAATTTTATTAATGTTACTAGTAGTATTGTTGTTTTGTTCCTTTACATGTTTTTTTTTATATAAACCCAAATGTCCATGCACAAAACCATACAGTCAAACAGAGATTTATCATCATACCATCAATGCCCTGCAGGTGTTGCCTCCTGTTACTGAAGTGTTGTCTTTGGGAATTATGTTGTATGATCTCCTCCTTCTGGCACAGCCTCAGAAAACACAAACTTATCAGCAAACAGAGGAATGCTGCCAGCAGCAGCACTGGAATCACTATGAGTTCCTGTTGGTATACCCGTATTACTGAGAGAGAGAGAGAGAGAGAGAGAGAGAGAGAGATTGGGAATCCCAGAAGAGGAATTTTGTCACATCTCTCTCTCCTTGAAGCCAAATATTTCAGCTAGATGACATCAAACATCAGAAGTTATATATGAGTTTCAGTGTCCTTAGTCACAAAGGCAGAAACTATATATACACCTGTATGTGTATATGCATATGTTACGTTTGTGTTGAAGCGTAACTAAAATTGATATTAATTGATATCAAAAATTATTCACTTCTTGTAAACTGATTTTAAAAGAATTGTTATGAGTATGTTTTTAGTTGTATAATTCCTTCTTAGGCTATAATTTTTGTAACTAACATAAAAGTCTTATTTTTCTTTACCTACATTTACAAATTACTTTGCATATTTTATTACATATGAAACATTCTAGTCATACATTCAAAAACATTAATAATCTTATTTTCAATTTTCTCACATGCATGCCAAGACCTTCCAACAAGGTCATGAAGTGGTGTGCCTCTAAATAATCCCCACAAGGAGGACGTGCTTCTTGTAGAATGACGTCTTTCAAAGTCAATCTGCTGATTCACAAACCTGGGTGATATGATCTTGAGAGGTATTCCTAGATTCCATGACTGAAATGGCTGCCACGTATACTTTTAGCATAGGTGGGCACCTGCTGCTGTCAAGCACTCTCTGGAGAAAAGTTAGTATTTTGGGAATCAGACAGTGCACCAGATCCAGCTGATGGGGTGCAAAATATCAGAATAGCTTCCACCCAAGGGCATACAAGACCCATGTACTAGGGGCTCTTGCATTCAGGAATGTTTCTTGTACTGCTAGGTTGCAGTCCTCAGTTGGCGATTCACACTGTACGGCCAAGCCCACAAACACTGGTGACCTTGCTGAGGATACCAAATCTCTCTACCAGGGTGATCCAACCACAAGCAAAATCAATAGTGGAAAGCAAAGTCTTGCTGGCCTTGGGCCTTGGGTCCACAGTCAGGACTCTGGCTCTGCTAAGGGGAACCACATTGGACAATGTGTTGACTTGTCACTGAGAGGAGGTCCACCTTGCCAAACTTCTCCCTGCTCTGGGCTACCATCCTGAAACTTTGTTGGCTGCAACAATGTACAGCAGATGAGTTGCCCTCAGTAGAGAAGCCCATTTGAGGAGATTTCTTGAAATGCCAAAAAAGCTGCTTGACCTCATGCCACCCTGGTGTTTGATGTAACTGCCACCATGTTGTTGTCTGAGTGAACCAACATGTGGCAATGTCTCAGAACCAGTTAGAAGAATTTGAGAGCCAGATGGCCCTCAATTCTGGCTGGTTGATATGTTCTGATCTTATAACGAGGGGCCACATGGCCCTGTGCCCATGTGGTAGCACACTGCTCCTACGCCTGTAAGGAAAGCCTATAAGGGAATCTCTCTCTGATGGGGCACCATATCCCAAGCAGATAATCATCACTGCTCCTGCCATCGTCAGTCCTAATGCCAGGCCTAAAGCCAGTACCACACATGGCAGCCTATCTAGTTGGCAAGTATAATAACAACCACACATTAGGTTGGCTACCATTTTCAGTGAATCTAGCTTCACATGTGAATACATGTATTGTGTCCTTCTTCTTTGTTAAAGAGTGCTTTACCATGAGGCAAAGCCAATTTCATACACCTCGAAAACACTTATGGCACTAGAGACAAACAGAATGCCTTTGAATGCATGTTCTTGGTAATCAGTAAAAGGGCACAATGATGGCATAACCCTTGTGGGCTCTGAATTATAGAACTGGAGTGACTGAAAGTGCCATGCAGATGGATCTTTTGGTGGCTGTTTTGGTGATTCTGAAACCTGCACTCTTCTATGCAGTGCTTCTTTGGTGGCAGGCCCAAAAAATCGATCCCAGCACACAAGGCAGATTATGCAGGGTTAGGGTTAGCAGGTTGTGGTAAACACTGTTGACTCCATGCATTAGCCAATGAGTCCGAGGTGGCCTCATACTGGTGAGGTGTTTCAATGTTAGGAGTGAGATGTCATTTAGCTGCCTTACAGAGGGATCAGCTTCAGAGGATTGGTGTGATTGCACAAATGATAGCAATAAGACACTACGTATTACCAGTGCATGTCAAACATGATGCAGTAACGTATCATGATCTGTCATATACAACCTGGAATGCATGCCACAGAGATTGGGAACAGGTGAGTTGTCTGCCCCAAACCCCCTTTAAAGCTCTCAATAAAATCACTGCATTGGGGCATAGTGAATCTTAGTAAATCAAACACGAATGGCATTGTGCAAAAGAGTGAATTTGGTTTAGGGGGTTTCCTAGTATCATAGAATCCTACCATCCAATCAGTGCAGAGCCACTAAGCACATCATTTCCCAGCTACTAAAGAATTCAGATGCCGTCTGCTTGAGTCTTGCAGCATGGCTCATTAGCTTAGCCACTTTGTGTATGGTGTAAAAAATTAACTGGGGGAAATTCAACCCAAATTACAGAGAATGAGGAGTCTGTTGTGTGGAAGAAAAAACAATGCCAGCCCCAGAGCTGAATATTAGCATAAATCCAGCAGACTTGCCAGTGGCATGTAACCACAGTCCAGCTAGTGGGCAAGAGGGAGGGGGATGTGAAATATGTTGAAGGGACAACGCTGAGGGATAAAATGACTCAGCAGGCAGAACGAGAGGCAACTGGTGAGCCGAGAGGGGAAACAAACATGAAGTTTGTAGAGAATGAAGCAAACTGCGTTTTGCGATTTAATAGCTGTTAAGCTTAATAATAGCTAGCAATGCTAAAAAAACAAGGCCGACAAACAAATCTAATGAACACCAAAGAATTCTGTGGCATTCTAAGAAAAAAGATGGTAGTATTGCATAAAAATACACTCACCAAGGTGCAATAGATGAGATGAAATGAGAGGATATTATCACCAGGTTTGGAGGGCAGGAGATCTGTAGCTCCAGCCATAGTCACATGTTACTAAGTGGATAGCACCATTTGGTGTACATGTGGTCTCACATGGAAGCAACCAGAGATGCTAGTGTTGTTCTCTATACTGCATCTTAAATAAGTAGCTAGAGTTATTGGGCTAGTTCATGTCTACCAACATCACAGATGTGCAGAGCCTTGGAATAAATTCACCTGGTGCACCCAGTGCATAGCAAACAATAGGTTTTGTTTGTTCAGCTGGTGGAGAGTAACTGTGACAATGTGCACAATAAAGATGTTCATCCTCATGATGCTTCTGTAAATCTGCATAAGGAGGTAGCCTGCCATAACATTTTCCAAAATCTGACATCCTATAGCTTTAATTGTCCATTTTAATTGAAGTTATTTCTTGCTGATTTTTTTCTTCATAAGGCAACTGTATGAATCCCTGGACAGGCCATGAAAATAAACTTTTTTAGATTTTGATGTTCATGTTGTACTAAATTCTGTGCTTGATTTAGTTTAACGTAGTCAGGAGATGCTAAATCAAGTTCATGAAATCATGAAGCTTGTGCTAAATTTACTTTATACATTTACTTTTTTCAATGATTTACTTTACCTTATATTTTAATCGTTTGTTTATCAAGTTCTCGAAATATTTAAATTGTGGCCAGGTTTTGGTTAATTTTTGCTCTCCTTTAAAGACAACATGCCCACTTTGTCCACATCCTACACATCCATCCACATTTTCCTTAGAATTCAAGAACTCAACATAGCAAATTATGTAATTACCCAATACTATTTTGTGACCTAACTAAAGGATTGTGATGAAAGAAATTGTGCTACTTACTGCATAACCTGTCCTCTGAATCACACAGGCTTGTTACATTAGTTGAATTCATCATACTATCAAAAGAAAACAATCTGTATTACCACCTTCAAATAGTCTGTAAAATTATGAAAAATTTTACAGCAACTTCTGACAAAATATGAATTATAATTACAAATGGACACTGAACTGACTGTAACTTTAGTGGAAACATGGAGCCTTCACCCAGGCACAAATGTAATATGGCTGTGACTTGCTTTTCAGGTGTTATAAAACTCAGACATGTAATAGGATATTGAATTTACTGGAATTGTAAGACAAAAGCTAACTGTGAGTTACAGTGAATAGGAATTAATACAGCAAATGGTAACTAGCAAATGGTGAAAGTGTCTCTAATAACGAAGTGTTAAATGCCTGAAGACATAATGACATTTCTGTAAATATTTTGCATTTTCTTTTAAATAAAGCTATTCATTAAGCATACAAATCTCTAAAAAGTCATTTCTACTGTATCAAATGCCAAATGCACACAGTACAATTTAATTTGAATGTATTAGTTTTAAGGCAAAAATTGCATACACATGAGGCAAATTTTCTTATTCTCAGTCACATATGTCGATATTGTAGGGAATGTACTATTGCAAAGGTTTCTTTTTCAAATCTGTAATATCCACTCACCAGCCAGTTTAATAGGAACATCTGTACCCCTGCGCTTTCATGAAATTATCCAATCAGCCAATCATGCAGCAGCAGTGAAATACATAAATTCATGCAAATACAGATCAAGAGCTTCAGTTAATGTTCACATCAATCATCAAAATGGGGAAAATCAGTGACTTTGACTGTGGCATGGTTGCTGGTTTGCGTAGGTCAGAAACTTATCTCCTGGGATTTTTGCGCACAACACTGTAGAGTTTATGGATAATGGTTCGAAAAACAATAAACATCCAGAAGGCGGCAGTTCTGCGAGGAGAACGGCCAGACTGGTTCAAGCTGACAGGGAGTCTATGTAGAGTAAGTAAATAAAAAACCACAAACACGGTAAGCATGGTGGGCACAGGTTCACCAAAATTGGACAGTTGAAGATTGGAAATAAATATATGATTGGCTGATTGCTTAACTGCATGAATCAGCAGGTGTACAGGTGTTCCTAATAAAGTGGGTGGTGAGTGTAGGTACAGCTAAAGGGGAAAGACCCACATTGGGTCTAGCTGTTACACGTCACAAGTTACATTGAACATACATGTTCATGTATTCAGGAGGCATTCTATTTCTTTCTAAGTTTTTACCTTTTACTCATCTATGCCATCTTTTACCTGTTACTCAACCTGTTTATCTGCATTGCTGAGTCAAACTCAGACATCATGCATTATTATTATGTGTACACACAGATCATTCACCAACACAAAAATGGTCTTCAAACTATATTGCTGTCCACTGAACCTGCACTACATAATACATAAGCACTACATAATACAGTTGAAAATGTACACTGTATCTAATCTTTGATATACATGTCATTTAATTTACGTTACTGTCATATAAGTTACATTACTGGGCAATATGTTTATTAATAATATTATGAAATGCTATATTGTCTCATTTTTATACAATAAATGAGTTTTGAAAGTCATAACCTTGTGGTTATATAATAGGAATAACAATTAATTACAGAGATTGTAGTAAGTAAGTAAACTTACGTGCTGAGATGTGTAGGAAAGAGCAACAGTGCTGGGTTGTCTTCTTATCCTGTCATATTCTTTTTTTTTTTTTTTTTTTTTTCTGTGATAGATTTTGTTGATATTGGTTCAATCCAACATCCTAGCCATGTACTATTTGGCTTGCCTATATTGATAACCTTAACTGTTTCTACCTTCCGTACGGTCTGTCTTACAGATCAGTAGCCAGCTTGTATGTTTTGCTTTTCTTGTTGTGTTACACTTTACTCACCTTAAAGGTATGCCCTGTCCTAACCAGTATTTCCTCATTTCCACACCCAGATTTCTCTTACCGGAAATATATTTTGGCTAAGGAGTAATGCTAAGATTAATATAATAATCAGTTGTGGCTTATCCCAAGGGGTGGGTGGGGCAGACCCCTATCATACACGTCACTTCACTTCACTTCATATAAGGTATATTAGCTATTTAACAGATGTCTTCATAAAGTCCTCATTTACAACTCTATACTTTTAAAATTCTGTTGAAATACTAATGAACACTTTTGAGTGACCAACAATGTTCCATTGAATTGCTCACCTATAGATGTTGCACAGTCATAGGGCAGTGTGTTCACTGCCTCATTTATCTACATAGAGATATTCTTGCACCTAGTGGTAAAAATGGGAACTGAAACAAGCGTAGAGATAGAGAGATACAGTAGTGCAAATGGGTGTGCCACATTAAACCATGTCCTAACCTGCTACAATGCATAAACATACTCTCATCATCTACATTATTAGGAACATCTGAACACCTGCACATTCATGCAGTTATCTAATCAGCCAATCATGTAGCAGCAGCACAATGCAAAAAACATGTAGATACAGGTCAAGAGCTTCAGTTAATGTTCACATCAAACATCAGAATGGGGAAAAAATGTGCTCTCTGTGACTTTAACTGTGGCATGGTTGTTGGTACCAGATGGGCTGGTTTGAGTATTTCAGAAACTGCTGATCTCATGGGGTTTTCACACACAACAAAAAAAATCCCGTGAGCGGAGGATCTGCAGGCTGAAATATCTTGAGCACAGACTCACCCAAACTGGACAGTTGAAGACTGGAAAAAGAGCGGGTGATTTGTTTTCTAATCTTCAACTGTCCAGTTTCAGTGAGTCTGTGCCCATTATAGCCTCAGAATCCTATTCTTGGCTGACAGGAGTGGAACCCTGGCACAAATACCTGTAATGACTTGAACTCAACCTTCACTCTGTGTAAATGTTATCCAGTTGTAATATAAATATTAATTAATTCATGTACAATCAAATAGTAAAATAAAATGCTATAAAATGGTAATATTAAAAAAATATATATATAAAATACACAAAGATAGAATAAAAACACTTTACTTCTTTGGCATCCGGATCCTTCACTACCTTATTGAAGTGGAAACAGTATAGAAAGAAGGGATCCTTTTTCAGAGACGGTGTAATCATCCAAAAATATATTCTTGTCCATTCATTCATTCATTCATTCATTCATTCATTTTCTTTCTGGTTTTCCTGGTGGAGGCTGAGAGGGACGTCTTGCCTGCAGAGCACAATTACTACATTGGAAATGGAAAACTACTTGCAGGCAGAATGCCCTTGGGAGAATGCAGGAATTGGCCAGCTGGAGTGCAAGAGCCCATGCTGGTTCTCACTGTCCATCACAGTATTGAATACATAAAAACCATGAAAAGGATCAATCCTATGAAAGCCAGATGGGCTCAGTTCACCATCTGGGTAGACCATGTCCTCTCTGGGTAGAAACCCAGAATCACAATCACAGATCTGCCTTTGCATTACGTACATTGCTCTGTTTGCTGGTTCTATCAATCTGTCTGGTACAAGTTTATGCCTTTGCACTGTGGAAATTTAAATACTCAACATTTGCATTTAACTACCTTGATCTTAAGACAGTAAGTGTGGCCAAGCACTGGGCCATTATGCATATACTATGAGGGTAATGTTACTGTTTGAAGGGTTATCAATATGGAAGTATTTCACCAGTGAGAAGTATTTTATCATAGCTAGTAGACATAGTTGATTGTCATTTAGCAATAAATACAGTTATCGGTAGCTAAACATAAAGTCAACTATATTACTATTAACAGTGCTTATATAAGCTAACTGCATAAGTAGATACCTACAATTCCAGTATATCCATACAGCCTGGTGATTGGTTGACTAGTAGGACCATGACTCATGCTGCTAGCATAGTCACAGCTACCACTAATTTAGCTGAATTGCTAATGGGGAATCTGTTTCCTTCCATCAGCCCATGAATTCTCCCCATTGGAACATTCTCTCTTTTCACCTTTTTTCTGAACACCCTGGAAACCAAAGACAAGCACCAACTATGTATCCAATGTCTATATTTTGACTGTCTCAGTAAGCAGTCTTGAATCTTGGTTCAACAAGCCTTGTACTGACTGCCCAGCGACACCAATACCGACAAGGTATTCCAACTGCCAGATTTAGACCCTAATTCCGAGTTGAATCTGACCCAAGCATTGCAGCATAAACAACGTGCTAGAGTAGCATAGTAAGAGTAGCAGAGCAAGCAGAGTAAGAAGCCCAGAAAGCTGTCACTATCTACACTTAGGGACAACCTGGCATCAGACTTGGCTCAGTTAGTGATTCTAGAACTGAATCTGGTCTAAAAGATTGTTGAACAGAGCCTGTCCTATAGCCAAAAAAAAAAAGCATTTCTTTCTGTTCCTTGTCTGAGGAGCAAGAGAATGCTATGTCTATGACTGCAGCTGGGAGGTTTTTCCAAACTGACAATGTATAGCATGCCTGCCATTGAGAACTGTATCATGTCACTGGTGGTCTCACTAGACAAAGCACTCCGTTCAGATATGTGCTGCTTGAGCACAGAGTGCATTGTGTATGCCATATACAAGCAAATTATTAGGCATTCTGCCACTTACAGTGGAATATTCGCTCCAGTCAGCAGCTATATGCCCAGGACAGTGGTGTCTGCACCCAGAAGTGATGTTCCAGATCTGGGAAAGGTTTGGCGAGATGCAGGTTGACCCCTCTGTTGATGACTAAATAACATGGTGTCAACTGTGGTTCTCCCTGTATGTGGTGGCAATTGTAGTGTACCACAGCATTGTGGAAGGTATCTCGCTGGGGGCTCATAACCTTATTACAACCTCTCTGAAAAGCACAAAGAGTGTTCATCTGCCATGCTCCTCCAAGACTCTGGCATGGGTTCCTTCCCTTGTGCTGGAGTCCCTTAAGGCCTCTCTTTATTAGCCAATGCCGGATGCTTACTGAAATGGGTATCTTTAAAAACTGCTGGTCACTTCAGCAAAAGAGTGGGAGAACTGCATGTCTTGAACCTTCATGCGTTGGCCAAAAGACTTTGGAGTGACATTCTGGCTAAACCCAGAGTTTCTGATTAGGTCATATCACCTAATCGATTGACCTCACACCTTGTGGAGCATTCATTGTGATGTCCAGTATGTGCCCTACAGTAGACAGCTTTCCTAAACTGTGTTGTTACCTCATGACCTTGTGGCATACATTATCCAGGTGATTCTGACCACCTTTGGAGGTTAGGAGGGGTGAAAGAAACAACATTTGGTCTATTATAATAGCTTTGATCAAAAGTTGTAGGTTCCCCCATCAGTACCTGGCATAATAGGGAGCACAAGCTTTCCTAAATGCCCCTCCATCTATCGAATAGTCTTCTTGTTCAAGACTTAGACACAATCTCAATCTTTAGGTCTAAACTGAAAGCCTACTGGTTTAGTCAGGCATTCTGCTACCAGCTCCTATTTTAGATAATGGTGCAGATCTGGGGGTTCATGGATATAGAGAGTTATGGTAAACTGGGATGTTAGTGTTGTTGATCTACTTATCTAACATAATGACTCAGGTTTGTTGATGGTGGAGTTGTAAGTCTCTGATATACATGGTCTCCCTAAGGCTTGTACTACCTACTGACTCTCCCTTTTTGCTGCCATAGCAAGATCGTCCTGAACTCCTGATTGCACTGTGATCACCATATGCACCCTTTTAATGTACCTATTAATCTGTTCCTTTTCTTTACATGTACTACTCCTGCCCATTGTGATGCCAGTGCAAGATTCTGGTAAACGTCTGATGTGATTCTTCCAGACCTGTCTGAAACCTGGTATGGGTTTTATCACCCTCTGGACTAAGACAGCACTGCTTCTGTTCCTCCTGTGTCTTCATCTTGGAGTTATTTGAGCTTCTGATTTACCTTCCTGTTGCCATGTATAATTATATCTGGAAACATCATACCCTAGACACTAGCACTGCTCTCCTTCTGCACCCACCTGGATACTGTGGAGAGTATCCATGAACCGCTGCTAATAATAAGCTGTCATATTCACAATATACTCAAATCTAACATCCAATATATTTTGACATATTTTTTGCCTTTTCACTCAATGAGTTTATTTACCCAAATCCCACTATCCAAGGTTTCCAGCGTCACATGGGTGGTACTTCCTTGCTTCTGTTGCCTCTGGCTTGTTCATTAGAACTCTATAGGATATAAACCTAGATCTAATGATGATTTATAACAATGTCTATTGTTTAAAGCGCTATACACATTTAAAGAAAATACGCACATGCATTCACACACATCTAGGGGCAATTTAGAGCCAATCACTCCTACTGGCATGTTTTTGGGCATGGAAGGAAACCCACACAAACACAAGGAGAACATGCAAAACTCCTCAAAGACAGTAAACAGAGCTCAGGATAGAACCAGGGACCCTGGAGCTGTGAGGCTGCAATTTACAAAAATACATATTTTGTTGTTGTAAATGCATAGCCTATTTTGTCACAGTTCTCAAGAATCAACAGTGAAACAAATGCTTTAGTGCAGGGTGTAATAGATTTAGTGATGTCTTCGGGAACACTTGGCCTTCCCTACTGCCACCATCAACCATGAAGGTGAGAGGAATTCCTCATCTGGCTTTTAGGGACCTCCCACCCTGGGCCACCATAATATTGGACTGCCCACCAGTGCACTAGGTTGCAGGGAGGCAGTGCTTAATAGGACACTACCCCAGTTTTCTCCTCCAGGCTCTCTTGCGCCTTGTGCATGAGGTGGCCACAGGTTCAGTGCCAGGATGGAAGGTAATCATCCTCATCATGGAAATCTATGAAAGGGAGAGAAATTGAGAAAGGGAGACACACTGCATGGTAGCTAGCTTTGACAAGCTGCCTCTTTCAGCAGAGAGCATACAAGCAGACAATGAGTTGATCGCCCTCCAGCCATGAAACCAACTCCGCCTCAGCAACGCGTGTATTTGCTATTGTTATGGTGGCTGTCCACGTGCTTATGTCGTTGCTGGCCGTGGTGCTGAAGTTACATTCATGCCTTTCTGGAGGTGGTGATGGGGGTCTGGCATCACGCAATAAATCAAGTACCATTCATATGTGAAGGCAGGTGTTTGCATTTCTTTTGTTTACCAACAACCAACGAATCTGCAAAGCTAACTGGCTCACAGTCCATTAACCAAGGCATTGTCACATTCTCCACCAGTGTGATTGTGATGAAGTTGGAGGCACCCTAACCCTAATATTCTGATGTGCAATGATGACTGGTTGCAGGTTCCTACTCCTCAAAGGCCTGTGCTTTTTAGCATAAGGAAAAATCATAGCCAACCCCTCACACTTTTTCCTTCACTCTTGTTTTCACCGCTTGTTTTTCCGCAAAAAAAATGAGGGCAGACTGTAATTAATCACATAAACAGCTTCTTCCCCCATGGCTTGAGTCTTACAAATCCTTCACATCTCACACCTTTGACATCAATTACACAGTGTCATTTAACCATACTGTGAGGCATGTACAGTTAATAGAAAGATTTGGATACTGTTTTAAAATGCTTATTCTACCAAATCTTGTATTACAACTTTCATATAGTAGGGTGGGAATGCTGAGACAGAAGTGGCTGTGTCGTGTCTTGGCTGCTTCTTCCAAGTAGTTCAGAGGTGGAATGTCTACAAAGCCACCAAATTAATAGGTGATCAAAATTTTTGTGTATTGTTAAGGGCAACAGTATAGGCCAGTATTAGACCAATTAACACCCTGGAAGAAGCAGGAATTGAAGTTGTGTCTCAAAGCCATATAATGGCTCTTAATCACTATACTAAGGTCTGTCTTATATGCTCATGCACAAACGCCTAGCTCAGCACACACTGCTGTTTTGCACCAATTGAGAAGGTGTGTATTTGAGAGTTTGATGGCTACGTACATGGTGTGTGTACACGTGTGACAGTGTCTGGGTAAAAGTGCACTCACTCTCCCTCAGACTGTACCACTCAGGGTGGGAATGCTGAGACAGACACACAGTTTATTTTTGGGTCAGTGACAGTGTGTCAATGGCCGCAGATGCTTCGCAAAGGAAGGCTCTGAGATACCAACAGACCCTGGTTTGTCCCAAATTCTCTCACTCTCTTTGCTCATTCTCCCTCTCCTTTACCCTCTTACACTTTAACCAGCCTGTCTTACATTTGCTGTGTGGTTTGTTGTCTTGTACTGACATTCTTTGCTGTATCGTAGTTTGTTCTTTTTCACTCTTTTGAAATCATGGTTTGACGTTACATAAATAATTTCTGCATGACATGACACATTTCTTTAGCTGCAGTGAGACCTTGACTAAGCCAGTGTCAGAAGCTTAGCGCTGATTTTATCAACAGGTGACTGTGCTTAGTATATCTTTATGGTAGCACCATGTGCTGTTCCTGAGTTCTCTGTTTATCGTTCATCTAAATTGGTCTGTGAGCAACCCCATTGCTTACCTACCTTTCCATTCAACTCTGTCATAATCTCACATTTCATTTTTTATTCATTTGTGTGTTTTAAATGTTGTTCTATCTAGCTGCAAAATGCTTGAGTTCACACCCGTGTGTTACTTTATATGCACAGACAAATATAAACATACACTGTTGTGTGAAGGGTAAACCCGATCACCCAGTCACAAGGGTTATGAACTTGGCTCTGAGTATTCCAGAACATCTGGGACTGTTTTCATGAGAGAGAGAGAGAGAGAGAGAGAGAGAGAGAGCTTGAAGTGTAGGTAAGAGGGTATTATCTGCAATACTATGAGTTCGCCATGCCGGTCCTTTGTGAATTGCCCACTCATTTATCATTGTGCAACAGTGTGCGTGTGTGTGTTCGCGTGTGTTTGGAAACTATTCAACTGATCATCTTCCTATAGCACAGCTTCAAAGATTTGCTTGCGCTTTCATAATATTTAAGGGTTGCTGTTAAGGATGACAACCTAGTGTTTATCACCCTGGAGGCAGAGGTAAACTCAGATGTGTTGCCTTATTATACATGTGAGATTCCTTGTGCTGTTTAACGTTTACCACCAGTTATTGTAAAGGGTGTCAGCATAGTAAATCTGTGGCAGGTGCTTTAAGCAAGGGTGATAGGCAGTAGCTTGCAATAGGCGGGCATGTTGGAATACATGGACAAACATGATCATCACCATGGTGAACAACTTCAGAGGAATGTCTATTTTAGAGAACTTTTTTTTAGAAATTACATTTGACTTTACATAATATCATTTGATGACAGCTTATGTGTCTGGCTGTCCATGTAGTAGATACCCATGTGCTAGAGTATCCAGTCCATCCTGTGTATTTTCACAGACTGTCATAAATACCAGATCCAGATACTTTGTGTGATGGCATGGGTAAGGTCAGATAACATTAACACCTTGCTTAACTTTGGAAATAACAATCATACATTTTAGTAATTTTATACATTTCCGTCAGATAGTTAGAGAATAAAAATGAAAGGAATCAATCAATTAAGACTAACAATATATAAAGAAACACACCATATAATAAGGAATAAAGGAAAGATAGAGAGAGAAAGGTGGGGAAATGAATGTTGGCTCACTCAGTTTAAAAATAGCCTGCCGGGTTGTGTTACAGAAAGAGAGGGAAAAGGGGTAGCTCCAGTCCAATGAGGGGGTGGGGGGGTGTTAAAGGGATTGTCCATATGGAGGTATGGGGCAGATCAGAGAAGGAGAAAGAGGAGGGGTGAAATATAGAGAAGACAGGGATTATATGTACTGTGGGAATGGCGAAAGTAACAGGATAGACTAAAGGAATGGAGCCAGACAAATGTGTAATGAGTGAGGGAGATACTTGAAAAATCCATCAGCAGCCCAATTACAATTCAAGACAAGCACTTAATCATTTTAACCCAATATAACATGAAATGGTTATACATATACAAGTAATTTTACGTATAATCAAGGCATGACTACATTTGCCAGCAAATTTTCTTATCAGTCAGCAATAAGAATTTGATATCTTACTTATTGTTGGTTGTTATTAAATCAATATTTTACACTTTAATTTTATTTCGTATTAAACAAAAGGTGCAAATACAACTTTTTAGGAAACTCCATTATTCTACGAGATTTAAAGGTGCTTTGACGTTGTACTGTATGTGTCACTATGGTGATGTACATACAGTAGTTAGCTTTATCTTATGAAATCAGCCACATAATGTGAATATATTCACCACTGATACTGCTAACAAGAAATTAGTGAGGCAGCACCATGTGAGGCCAGAGACTACACCGAGACAGACACATCTGAATTGTTTACGCTAGATCATTGTGTTAGTGATATGGAGTACGATCAAAACAAAAAAAATTCATATTTTATATTTTAAAACAACATATAGAAGGTGCTAAATTCACTGCTATTGGCCTACTAGGTCTGAAGACACTAATTTAGAAGTCACTAATCCACACAAATTGCTATGCTAGTACATCAATTTGGTGTATATATTGATTAGTCAGATAAATAAAATTAATTAAAATAAAAAATAGTTTCTGAAATTCTATTATTCCCCATTTGAAGACTTTAACATACTCTTGATCTTTTTTCTGGGCTAATGATGTGTGTGATATTTTATACATTGTGTATATACAATATAGTATATATACTTTTCTATATGGAAATTCAATATACAATATGTCGTAATTTGAAATAGAAATATATTATACTATACAGTATATGTGACATTATTCGTATTGGTGAATGGCATAGATTTAGGTTTACAACTTGCCAGCGCTATGGATGTGTATGGAGTGTTTCGGAAAATTTTGCATTTATTATAAAATACTACTAATGACTACTAATGACTAACAGAGCACTAAATTCACCCCACAAAAGTTACACCCCACAGTAACTGGGTGAACTTTTAGTCTATTATGATCTGCCATGCCTACTTCAATCAACAGCCTTCCAGTTGGATGCTTAGGTCTCAGACACAGTCTTTAAGACTAGGTTGAAATGCTATTTGTTTAGACAGACATTTTGATGCAACTGAAATAAATAAGCTATTTAAATTTGTCAGTATAGTGTGTATAAAATTTGCAGTAACTTACACAACTTATACACTATATGACCAAAAGAATGTGGACACCTGACCATCACACCCATATGTGGTTCTTCCCCAACCTGTTGCCACAAAGTTTGAAGAACACAATTTTATACAATGTCTTTGTATGCTGAAGTATTAAGAATTCCCCTTTAA
>CM040482.1:12519910-12542058 GCA_022758105.1 Pangasianodon gigas
GGAAGAACTCGAGTGTCCTGCACAGAGCCCTGACCTCAACCCCACTGAACACCTTTGGGATGAACTGGAACACCGACTGCACCCCAGACCTCCTCACCCAACATCAGTGCCTGACCTCACTAATGCTCTTGTAGCTGAATGAACACAAATCCCCACAGCCACGCTCCAAAATCTAGTGGAAAGCCTTCCCAGAAGAGTGCAGCTTATTATAACAGCAAAGGGGGAATATATCTGGAATGGGACGTTCAACAAGCACATGGGTGTGATGGTCAGGGGTGCACAAACTGTCGGCACTATAGTGTATGATTTGAGGCTTAACTACATGATCAAGCAAGGTTTACATTAGTGAATCTCCTTATATGTAATGGATTTTCATGAATACAACATTTCTTGTGTAAATGCTCCAGTGAATGATTTATGAATAAATGTGTTCGTATCAGCTTGATAAATGAGGCGTAATATTTTTTCCTTATGTCATGTCAGAGTTTTCATTACCACTCTCACCTCTGGCTTGATCATTAGGGATGCATATTTCTGTAAAGCTGCTTTCTGATAATGTCTATTTTTAGACATCTAAAATTAATATACAAATATACTAATAAATTGAATTGGAGATTTCTCATTAATTATCACAAAATATGTATATGACTAATGTATAATGGGTTATAAGATTCAGAAAACTGTATTGTCTAGCATAATATGAGAGATGTTTGCATTGACATGGATCAAAGAAACCTAGCTTTTTACAGAATGAACAGAAAAAGATCATTTACCGTAGTGGATAAACAGACATAAATAAAGAGCAAGGTTTCAAAAATATGGTTAAAGAAAAGACCCCTATTTTTTTCAAAATGGCAGTGCTAGTATAACAAAGCTCAATATGACGAATCAGTTGTGCTGTGGTGGACTTATGGGAGTAATTAAAATGTGTGATGAGAGTGAGGGAGGTCTAATAAAGAATATCTGGTGTGGTGGGATTCTCAAAGGAAGTATTATGTCAATTATAATATGATAATATTTTATTGTTTTTCCTGCCTAGCTGTATGGGGAGTACAGGGAACAGCCCGGAGGGTCTTGTCAACGAGAGGCCGGTCGCCTACTGACAGAGATTCAGGCGAAGAAAAAGCATCATCATGGACAGCAACAGCATGGTCTTCACAGACACCATCGGCACAGTCACAGCCGACACCACATGGAACCAGACACAGGACATGATAGAAAAGAATCAGAGAACAGGCGCACATCCTCCCTGAAGAAACAACCCTCCTACTCCAAGTACAAAGGTGGCATTCAAAGCTTTATTTCTTCAGCATGAATAGTGTCTGATGAAGACCTAGATGTGAGGGAGGCTGTGTGTGTCCAAAAAAAATGGATTAAATGCATGGTATGAATGTTAGGTAGCAGTATTGCAGTTGTGTTTGCCCCATCATGCTCTTGGAGGAGCGTCCTGAATAGTAAAAAAATAACAAAACAGTAATAGAGCAATGTCAAACCAAATAGACTGTGTGGGTCTTCATATGCTGCTATAACGAAATTTATATAGCCTGAACACTCAGCAAATTTAATTTGGCATGCTGGAATATCCCAACAACTATCTGTGGTTGGCTAAGCACCTTTGATCCATGCTCTTGTCTATGCAGACTGTTTGGCTCGTGTACAGAAGTTCCTAGTAACTAAATTGGGAGAAGACTGGGTCTTTCTAGTGCTCCTGGGTATTACCATGGCATTAGTCAGTTGGACCATGGACTATGCCAGTGCCAAGAGCCTCCAAGGTACAATAACTTTTAGAGTTAAAGAATAGCCATTCCATCTCCAGATTCATACTGTGTAGTGAAGCTCTGTTGTACACTGCATACAGAAGTAGCTTTAATGAACAGTAGTGTCTACACTCTTGTATTAGTTAATCAAACATGTTCTAAATAACTGGGTTGCTAATCTCCGCTGCTGGTCGGAGTTGTCCATTGGTCAGAAATCATGTTTTAGCTGCTTTATTTGTCTTAATTTCTTTAAGTTTCTCTAACCATGTTTCCTTCTCTTTCCCAATTTGTCTCTGTCCTTCTCATTCTATTTTCTTCATCATTTTTCTACACCACCCAACTATTTCCATTTTCTAATGCTCAAATATGATTGCCCATCTCCCTTGCACATTTCCACTTTCCTCATTCTTTCCTCTTTTTCTATCACTTCTCTCCTCCATTGCTGCTACTACCCCTCATACTCAGCTTATAAGTGGATGTATGGAAAGCTGAGGGGAAATGTTCCACTGCAGTACTTGGTTTGGATCGCCTATCCAATGGTGCTCATCTTGTTCGCCTCCTTCTTCTGCAATCTGGTTGCTCCACAAGCCATCGGTGTGTACTCTTTGCTGTTCCCTGAGCCATTAACATCTGTATGCCCTCTGCTTTCTTGTAGTATTTTCATTCTAACCGCTTCTACTGCTCCTTCAACTGCAACCTTTTAAAGCACTAAAATGCTCTAAACCTCTAAAAGTGTAGCATGTCACTGCATGCTGCATGCTCCCATAAATGACGTGAATTCTGATAGTTCATTTTGTTGCAGTGATGGCTGGTTAGGTTATTAGATGGGAGGACTAAAATCTAACATCTGTCAACTGCTTGGTGATGAAACTGTTAGGGTTGAGCAATGCATTATATCATGAAGTGTCATCAGTGATGTGGATCAAATTATTACACACACTTAAAGACAGATAGCCAGCTACATTCATTATTTCTAACTTTCAAGTGTTTCAAGTCCGTACTCTTCTACTAGGTTCATGCAATATTTCCTCTGAATACCAAACATGGTCAACAGGAAAGCTGTAACCCTTTCATTCAAAAAACAAACAAACAAACAAACAAACAAAAAAAACCAATAAACTTACAATTCTGTTGTCTGTTCTTTTTTTTTTTTTATTTGTTCTTTGACTGGACAATGTATGCTTAGTCTATTTACTTTTACTTTCTCCTACAAAGGAATTTTGGGGGAAAAGTGTGATGAAGAAAGGAAGCAATCCACCTCGTTCACATTCATTTCACCCATGATGGTATTTCACATGTGTCTCTTCAATCACCACTGATTTTAACTGCTGGATTTCACTCTGCGTTATCACCTGCCATAACTGCCAGTGATAGATTGCACGAATCTACTGTCTGGTCTAGAAAGAAATCAGCCCCAGCATCGCTTCTTCATACCATTCTGTGTATATTTTCTTATTCATTAACAGCAGATAATCTAATGTGGATGCCAAAATAAAACCTTATATTAATGTTTTTTTAATCCATGCATTTATACCATCTGCCCCTGATTTACTATCTATTCATTACTTATACCTTCTATGATTCTTTGTGCTATATTCACTACTAAAAAGGATCCTCAAGGATCAGAAGTTCCACAGATATGTTCTGTTTTATGCACACATGGCATAGGTTAGAGTAAAATCCAAATCTGATGTGCATGCCTGAGGCAGGGATGGTTGTGGATGGTTGCTGGTCCATGATAAATAGTTGGAACAGCATTACCCTTGATACATTCTGTCCTATCAGTGTCACATTCTTTGCATCTTCTGCCAAGATGCAATGGAAAGATATGAGTGATATTGTTTTAATTACTTAATCCATAATCTGAAACTTCATCATTGTTTATCTTCAGTTATTCTGTCTGGTGTTACCATTTTTCTCTTTACATACATTTCTCCCCCTCCCTTCATCTTCTTCTTGTTTCCTCAGGTTCTGGTATCCCTGAGATGAAAACAATCCTTAGAGGAGTTGTGTTGAAAGAGTACCTCACATTTAAAGCGTTTGCAGCAAAAGTAATTGGCCTTACTGCTGGACTAGGAAGCGGAATGCCAGTAGGCAAAGAGGTAAAGCACTCATATATATGAACTTTGCAACTTATTGGCTGTAAATTATAGGCTGTGACATACCAATCATATTTCTGTTATGTGTTACTCAGGGTCCTTTTGTACACATAGCCAGCATTTGTGCTGCTGTGCTCAGCAGGTTTATGGCCTTTTTTTCTGGGGTCTATCAGGTAAGCAGAAGTTAATAGAAATGTCTTGCTTCTTTTCATTACTGTTCAGCTTTAAATAAGTATTTATAAGTGCTATAAATACATGTAGTGAGCTGAAAGAAAGGTACATTTGACAAGGTCTGGATTAGGTTTTACCAGAGTTTTAACAGAGATGCACTATATAGCCCAAAGTTTGTAGACACCTGACCATCACACCCATATGTTGTTCTTCCCCAAACTGTTGCCACAAATTTTGAAGCACACAATTTTATACAATGTCTTTATATGCTGTAGCATTACAATTTCAATTCACTGGAACTAAGAGGCCCAAACCTGTTCCAGCATGACAATGCCCCTGTGCACAAAGCGAGCTCCATGAAGACATGGTGTGTTAAGGTTGGAGTGGAAGAACTCGAGTGTCCTGCACAGACCCCTGACCTCAACCCCACTGAACACCTTTGGGATGAACTGGAACACCGACTGCACCCCAGACCTCCTCACCCAACATCAGTGTCTGACCTCACTAATGCTCTTGTAGCTGAATGAACACAAATCCCCACAGCCACGCGCCAACATCTAGTGGAAAGCCTTCCCAGAAGAGTGGAGCTTATTATAACAGCAAAGGGGGAATAAATCTGGAATGGGATGTTCAACAAGCACATGTGGGTGTGACGGTCAGATGTCCACAAACTGTCGGCCATATAGACTATGTTGTATTGATGACCTGTAGAAGGGCTATGTTCCAAATGCATATACCAAACCCAAAGTGCACTATAGAAATGTTGCAGTGGCTGAAATTTATTATGAAATTTAATAACTGGATAATTCAATTTTCAATATAAAATAATGTGTTGGCACAGCCAACTTAATCCTTGTCAAGATTGTAGTTAACAAAATCTGTAGAAAATGAGTAATGAATCAAGATCATATTGATATTTGAAGAGTAAAAAGGTAAGTTGATCATTTATTTATCAGTTAATTGCAAAATGTTTTTAAATGGTTTATTACTATATCTATTTCTATATCCACTCAGCTTTCCTCACCCCTGTATTATCTATACACACCCCTTCTTTCCATTCCTCTGTGTCAGTAGAGCCCATATTGCTACACAGATATTCTCACAGTTGGTTGTGCTGTGGGGGTAGGCTGCTGTTTTGGCACTCCACTTGGAGGTAAAATGTGACAATTGCTTTATATATTTCTTATGCTTCCTCTATAACTGGTCTTTTTTCATGTATATATTTTAATAGCAGGCTACTAGACTGTAACAGATGGTGGAAAAGTACATTAGAAACACTACATATTTAATATTTATGCCTCTTAATATCCTTTTGACTTTTTATTCTTTCTTTTCATTCTTCTCTAGGAGTGCTGTTCAGCATTGAGGTTACATCAACGTTTTTTGCAGTGAGGAACTATTGGAGGGGGTACTTTGCTGCCACATTTAGTGCCTTCATATTCCGGGTGCTTTCAGTGTTCAATAAAGACGCAGGTGAAATTTCCATTTTTTTTTGCCAGTCCTCAGATTGAACTCATAACTTTTAAGCCATTAGTGCAAAGTGTTATCACTGTGTGTCCAATAAGGCCATAAATATTATTCACACATAAAGTAGGTGACCACGGAATACATAGTGTATCCAGTTGCTATATACTCTAGCCTATTTTATGCAGCACATATATTTGAATCTATTTCCATTTAGCCTTGTAAAACACAGTGCAGTGACATCTTTTTCTGTGCAAAAATCTCTTATTCTTGTTATATTATTTCTCCAAACCCCCATCCTCCTTCTGTCTTCCAGTCACCATCACTGCTCTGTTCCGCACCAAGTTCCGCATGGACTTTCCCTTTGACCTGCAGGAGCTGCCAGCATTCGCCATCATTGGGTGAGAGCGTGGGGCAAGAGCGTGCCGTTCGTGGTGAGGGCACAATCCTGGAGCTATATTTTCTGTACCGCAATCCTCGCAATGCCACAGAACTATTTCGAAAGCACACAACATGATTTGGTGCACCATAACATCCTAATTTTGGTCATCTGAAAACTCAGTTCCATTGTACACATCTGCAGACTTTTAAAGCTCATTTTTAAAATTGATGCACGGCAGTGAAAAAATTACTGATATTAACACATTTTGCCTTGCATGTCAGATGATTCATTTGGTGTGGCATTAACACTGCTGTACTGGGAACAATACTTATCTGACTTCTTTAAAAAAATAAATTAATTCAAACATCAGTTAAATTACCTTTTTTAAATATTTTTTAAAAGTAACTTTGTGGCATTTTGAAAATTTGAAAATCATGGGAACACTGAAAGGGTGTTATAAGTTTGAAGGAATAATTCATTTTAGTCAGACTTTTATGAGGTAGGTGCTGGTTCTTGGGCTTGTGGTACAGTAGATCAAATTTGATCTAATACTTGTTTCTGTTGCTCTGCTACACAGCATTTGTTGTGGGTTTCTTGGAGCTTTCTTTGTCTACTTGAACCGGCAGGTTGTCCTCTTCATGAGAAGACCCAACTCCTTTACACGGTTTCTTACCAAACAGTAAGAGAGAGATATAAATATAGGGAACATAGAGCATGTATACTTAGACAATACTTGTCAGCTTTGAGATTTTAGAGAAATATTTTCCAAATTGAAGTGAGGTGGCTGGCCATTCTTTGTCAAAAAATGTTGATTTTAAAACACTTTCACTCCTATACAGTACATTTTTGAAACCAAAAGGAAGGTTGCTTAAAAGATCTCAGATGATATTAAGGCCACACTGATCAGACCCAAATAAAGCACTGTGTACTTTATCTAGTGACTAATTATCCAGTGACTTAGTTTTCCTATACTGGTTGATTTGCAGTTAGCTGACTAGCCTCAACAACTTATTTACAATGTTTACAATGAAACCACTTTTTTTCCCCCACAGCCGACTAATTTACCCAAGTGTTGTAACTTTTGTAATCGCAACGCTGACATTCCCACCAGGATTTGGACAGTTCATGGCAGGAGAGGTTAGACAAAGACAGTGCAACATTCACTAAGCATATCATTTCATCTTGCAATTCTTTTTTATGTCTGAGTTCACTTGGTGTTATTAGCTGACAGAATCGTTCAGTCTCTTAATTGTATATTAATTATATTTTAATACAGCTAATGCCCAGAGAGGCTATAAACTCTCTGTTTGATAACTTCACCTGGACCAAAATATGGGGTGCTCCTGCTCCACCTGGTCTGGCACGATCTTCTACCTGGCTTCATCCGGATGTCAATGTATTTATCATACTACTTCTCTTCTTCATCATGAAGGTAAAGTTCTTTCTATATTTATTTTACTTTAACATTTTTTCATCATAGCTTAACTTTTTTTGTCTTTGTCTAACTTTTATAGTAAAAGCATAACATGGCTTGCCTTGACAGACACAGTCCTGTGCTGAGAGATCAAGTGTAGGATCCTTGGCCCAAAGCAGACATCATGCTTCAGGAGAATAGCTATTGCCCATCATAAATGATTAGCAGCAACCACAGTGATCTAGATCACTTCTGCCACATCATTTCTGGTGTATGTTGTAGCATTTTTAAAATTCTGATTTATTTAAAATGTTTTGGACTATTGTTATTTCATTTATCAAAAAGTAAGACAAAACATTTTTCAGCAATACATAAAGCACATTTGGCTATGTGACATGCGTATGAGCCAGAGGCAAAGCTTGAACAAACACGCTCACAGTTTCCTAGCTGAACCCTAAAAGGATAAATGAGGGTGAGGGATACAGGGTGCAGATGAGCACTCGTCTTATGCTGAATGCACACTACATGATTTTAGCTCAGATTTCCCTGTCACAGACTAATGCTGGGGATTTGTCACCCACTCAGTGACAAATCGCTGTGTGCCCTCGATGGTGACAGTTTGTCTAGTGTGAGTGGTTCAGCAATGCTATTTTCTCAGTCTGCAAGCTGTCGCAGATGCTCCAACATTTTCAAGAGTGTTTGAAATTCTCTGCAATGAATCTTGTAGTGTGAGCACCTCTATGACAAATACCAAGAACATCAATAAGCTAAAGCCAATGAGAGTTAGAAAACAAACTATTGTGCAAACAGTAATGCTTCTGCGAGAAATTATTTGGCATGTCATACCCAAATGATTTTTAGGAAAAATAAAAATAAAAACAAACATCACATGATTCATGGTGACACACAGTATAAAATTAGCTATATTTATTTGCACTATACCTACAGTTATCTTTGCAGAATCCTTTTTCCACATCCATCTATCCTTCCATCCATTCTCTGTACTGCTTATCCTACACAGGGTCACGGGGAAGCCTGGAGCCTATCCCAGGGGACTCGGGGCACAAGGTGGGGGACACTTTGGACGGGGTGCCAACCCATTACAGGGCACAATCGCACACACATTCACATACTATGGACAATTTGGAAATGCCAATCCACATACAACGCATGGCTTTGGACTGGGGGATGAAACCGGAGTACCCGTAGGAAACCCCCGAAGCACGGAAAGAACATGCAAACTCCATACACACATGGCAGGGGCAGGATTTGAACTCCCAACCCTGGAAGCTCTTGTGTTTATTTTTGTAAGAATGTTTGATTTGGGATCAGGCACGCTTCATCAGCAATCTCTCCAGGTGAAAGATTGTGTATTGTGTGAACCTGGTCAGTGTGATCATCTGGATCGCCCTTGGTGGGTTTTTCTGTAAACGTCCCCATCCCACTCTGTCAGACAAACTAATGGCCTGTAGTTACATATTGCTAGTATGTTTGCATATTTTTTCCCCCATACCTTAACATGTGCTGCTCTCATGTAGCTGTTCTAAGTTAGCTGGTTCAGCTAATATACAGCTTTTGTATCAAATGACTAACAAGCCATGCAGCCAGACAAACAATGACTATGTATGTGCTGCCTTGGCATTGACAACATTAAGGAAGTAACTTCGGACATCCCCTGCTCTGACTGTGTGGCAATGCCGAAGCTGGCATATTGTCTGGCAGATTTAGACCCTGATTCAGAGTCGAATCTGAGCCAACCTCAGGCTAAATAACGTGCTAGTTGCAAAATCCTATATCCAGCAGAGTAAGGAGCCCAGAAAACTGTCTGAGGCACTCTCTAGACCAGAGGTGTTTAGTCTTATCCAGAAAAGGGACAATATGGGTACACATTTTCTTTGCAACCAAGCAGAAGCCACACTTGATAGTCTATTGAAAACCAAGCTCAACTGGTTAAACAGGTGGAATCAGGTATGGCTCCTGCTTGATTGAAATGAAAACCTGCATCCACACTGGCCCTTTGCAGATAAGATTGGACACCCCTGCTCTAAACAAAGGGACAACTTGGTGTCAGACATGGCTCAGCTAAATCAATTATCCAAGAACTGAAACTGTGCAAATTGTAAGCTCATGCCTTTCAACGGAGCCCTGCTTATAGCCCAAGAACCAGTCTTCTTTGTCATAAGAATGCGAGGATGCTATATAATACTGTATGGCTGTATTTTCCAAGCTGATAGTAAAAAAAAGGTGGAACTGCAGTATTCAACTGTGGCTTCAGTAGCATCCAGAAATGGCGGCAGTCCAAATAGGATTGCATTGTGACATTAGCCCAAAGCATTGAATGCTTTCTTTCATACAGTGCCAGTCATGAGGGAATTCGTTGTGCCACAGTGCAAAGACTGACAGAGAAATGCTATTCTTGTGAGATCTTATAATATATATATAAAACAAGCACCATTAGTTTACTATTTTATTGCTTGTTTAGGAGCAGTCTACAGATGTTGATCCCTCTGTGGGGGAGCTGGTTGAGGCCTCTCTCCTAGCAGTGGGATGCCTGGGCCAGGACATGGGGGGCTCTCTGTCAATCTGGTTTATGCATGACAGCAGGTGTGGTTGGGCACAGTCTACATTGCCAGACACATTGCTGGACACGTGCCTGGGTCATTTTTTGGCCTGCTGCTGCTGCTCAACAACTCACTGTCAACTGTGGTTCTGCCTGCATGTGTTGCAGCCATTGCAGCATGCCACACCACAATGGATTGCGTCTCACTGAGGCTCATAAACCTATTACAACCTTTCTGAAAGGAGCAAGCTGCTTCTGCCCACCACATTCCCCCAAGAGTCCAGAGTGGAATCTCCCCTTAAGACCTCTCCTCATGAACAGCAGTGTCTTTAATACTGCCTTTTTGCAATCACCTCAGCAAAAAGAGTAATGCCTTGGTGGCCAGCTAACTTGGGGGTGACCTTGTGGCTAAGCACAATCCACAGACAGTCCTAAGGTGTTTCATTTCCTTGTGGTGGTTAGGACGTGTGAAATAAAACATTAGTTACGTATGAAAGTGTAGTCCTAAGAATACTGTACATCCCTCTGAGATTTGGTTGGAAGGTCTTGGCATGCGTGTGTACACACAAAAGAAGCCATCCAGGTTATATTCACTGCCCCGAAACAAGTGATAGAATCGAATTAGAAAAACAGGTGTCCTTGTTTACAGAAGATTAGAAAATTTAAATAAAATGTCCACTTTCTAAAACTATATTCAAAATGCACTACACCTGAAAGAGTTTGTTTATCTTCATACAATAGATATCATGAATGCATTATTAGGAAGCTAACATAATATAATACAGGTACCAAAGTGTTTGTTATTGTTACTCATTTGCTTTCGGACAAAGACAAACCATTCACCGTCTTTCTGGCTATACTCTCTGCAAGCTAGAACTGTTATGGTTATATCCCTTCTTGTCTCCAGGACAACATACAATGTGTAGACATGTTCCACCATCCATTAGATAAATGTTTGAGTCTGTTGGAGACTTCTTATATTCTTTGGTATTTGTCAGCTGGGGTATTATTTTGCAAAATGTTAACAATAAACTTTGTCCATTTCATAAGCTGGAAAGCTGGTTGTAAAGGTGAAAACCCTGGATTTTTTTTTTGGAGATACTAGAAATGCCCCTGCTTCAAATAAAACAGATCAGTCAACAAAAATAGTTCCCAAAGAAGCCACAGCTTAATAGAGTGTTGCGTGTTGCCATGCAATGCACAGGCTGACTGACAGTCCGTAGTTAAATGTAGTAATGGTTTTCGTGTCACTATTGCTAGAATTAGATTTTATTTGGCGAACACACACAAGTGGAGTGATACATATAAAGAAACGTACCTGTGCTGTTATACTAAATATCAGCACTCTTGGAACTCTGCTTATTCAATTCAATTCAATTTTATTTGTATAGTGTTTTTAACAGTGGACACTGTCACAAAGCAGCTTTACAGAAATAAATACATTCAAATTAAATTAAATCAAAATAAATTGCAAATGTGTGAATTTATCCCTAATGAGCAAGCCAGAGGCGATGGTGGCAAGGAAGAACTCCCTGAGACGCTATGAGGTATGAGGAAGAAACCTTGAGAGGAACTCATCCTCATCTGGGTGACACTGGATAGTGCAATTATAAATAAATCCCTTCTATAACTGTGTACTACATGGACAAATAGTGCGAATTGTGCAACCAGTAAATTCATTACAGTTTTCACATGAAGTCTGATTTGTTGAACCTATCCACTGTCCACTGATGGAGACCTGAGTGCAAAACTGCTTGTGGCATCTGCAGCCACAAAGACACTACAGCAATTGCAGTCCCAAGCCATCACAGTACAACTCCCCATATGAGATCCCCATCTCCACAGCCCCCAGGCAACACCAACCATAAATAGGGCATCAGGATGGATCAGGCTGGTCTGGAGAGCAGAAGGGGTCAGGATCACTGATATCTCAGCAGTAGCATGTGTAGCTTGAGAGAGAGAGAGAGAGAGAAAGGGATGGAGAGAGAGAGAGAGAGAGAGAGAGAGAGAGGGAGAGCTTGTTAGGTAAGCTTTTGTCCCGTAATGGTTGAGGACAATGTACTTTGCATGCAGAGTGCAAGCAGGGACTCCAGCAAGACTAGCTATGACAGCATAACTAAAAGGGAGAGCCAGAAGGTAACACAGACATGAGGGCACCCTGGGACATAAAGCAGCCACTCCACCATCAACAAACTTGATTGAACGTGTTAGAGTGGTGGGGGGGGCAGCATCCAAACATCCCAGTTCACCACAACACTCTATGCCTGTAAACCTTCCAGACCTGCTCCTTTACCTAAGAAAAAACTATTCACAAAATGCTTGACTAAACAAATATGTTTTCAGCCTAGACTTAAACACTGAGACTGTGTCTGAGCCCCGAACACTAATTGGAAGGCTGTTCCATAACTGTGGGGCTTTGTAAGAGAAAGCTCTACCCCCTGCTGTAGCCTTCACTATTCGAGGTACCAACAAATAGCCTGCATCTTTTGATCAAAGTACGCATGGCGGATCACAATCCAATATTAGAAAACAATTAAGTGCTGAAAAAGACACCACTAATGTTGTGACATTTTACCTGGCCAAGGATAAAAAACCCATCAAAACCTTGTAAAAATGGTTGATCTTCGTTACAACTGAAAAAAAGAAAAACAGAGATCACTTAAACCAAAGTACCCTTTCAAACCAATTTTAATAAAGTGCACTTCCTAACAAAGTGTAAACCATTTCAAAATGTAAACAATTCTTTCTATAATGAAAACAGTCAAGCATGGATAGCGTACTTAAAATGTTAAATAAACATGTACATCACCTCTACTAATGTCTTGAGTATTTAAAAGTACAAGAAATGAAAAGTGATCGTATATAGTATATTAGCCATCAGTTTTAGCATAAAGAATGCAAATTGCATACTTTTGAAGAGTTTTTTATTGAATAAACTAGTTTGAAATGTTTCAAGTAATGAATCGTATTGCATTGTATTTTGCAGTTCTGGATGTCAGCTGTTTCAACAACAATGCCTATCCCCTCTGGAGCATTCATGCCTGTGTTTGTGCTTGGTAAGATAATGATAATAAGCAATAATAGAAATGTAAGAATTTTGTTGATGACTACTACAGAAAGCTAGCCATTTGTCATTCTGCAATAAGTTACCTATCTGTTGTTAATGAAGTCATCAAGGGCAAACCTCTTGCCTCTAATAAAGGAAGTACAAGCCACTAGAGGACAAATCACTTAAATCTCTCTCTCTCTCTCTCTCTCTCTCTCTGTCTAGGTGCAGCATTTGGTCGTCTAGTGGGGGAGATCATGGCCACCCTATTTCCTCATGGCATTCTGTTTGATGGCATCCTCTACCGGATCATTCCTGGAGGGTATGCTGTCATTGGTCAGTCTTACTTCCACCTTCTCTTCTCTACTCTTCTCTTTCCATGTCTCTCTCTTCATCACAAACCATACAATTCACTGAAAAATTGTTATAACAGTCAAATCTCTATCTCAAGTCTATATCTGATATGGCAGCAAATGCTATGATTAAGTACATTAGCTTCTGTGTTCTTGCACTATATAAAGAAACTTTTCATTATATTCATTGAGGATCACCTGGATTCTGTCTTGTGTACATATGCATGCATGCAGAGACCTTCAACAAAGTCACAAAATAACCCTATGATGTAGTATTTCATAAAAATACTGTTGTCATACAGGATCATTCCCTGAAACCATATAGCTGAGTTCCCACTTGATTGGTGCTGGATCCAAATGATCCTGGTGATCATAGAACATAAGTAACTAGCATTCTGTTTCATCATATGATGTCAGTCTATTGGTTAGCAAAAGTAGGTGATATAACTGTGGAAAGAAACCTCAGGTTCAACCATGAGGTCACTCTGGAGTCAACACAGACGAGCTAGCTTATTGCCAAGGCATGTAGTTCTCCCACTTTTTTGGTAAAGTGATTACTAGCAAAAAGTGACTCATTTCAGTTCTGCACTCTGCAAGTGCTCATAAAGTGAGGTTTTAGGGGACTGCAGCACAAGGAGATCCCATATACATCTTCAATAGACCCTGTCAACCCATACAAGGCCTGTGTAATAGGTTATTGTGTTCAAAAGTGTTTTTGGACTGCTGAGTCACAATCCTAAACCTGCTCTTCACTCCAAAGGTTCTAAATCATTCCACCCATTTGGGACAATATTCTGGGAGGCAGCTGCTAGGGCTTTCCATCCACTAGTGACAGTAGCAGTGGAAATCAAGAATATCGACAGAAGCAGCAGTAGAGTTGGAAATGCATATAGTAGACAGTCAGACCAGCTGTGGGCTAGTGTATCATGACCTACTGGACTGTCCAGCTCCACCAGGGAAAACCAGTGAGTCAATTTGGCATCAGCAAAGATATCCACCTATGCCCAGCCAAACCTTTCCCAGATTTGGGACATCACTTCTGGGAGCAGATGCCACTCTCCCAGACATATGCAGCACCATTGTCTGGTCCCAGCAAGTATAGTTGTGTGGTGATTGATGTATCTGACATTGCAACGTTGTCCAAATGGACCAGCAAGTGGCAGTGTGTCTCCGAACTGGTAAGAACAGACTCAAGACTGTGCTTAGTAATCCTGCTATCCTCAATAAAAGTTCATGCTGCACACAGTGACCTACACAGTTTTGATTTGTGATTGTGTTAATGTTTGTCACACATTGGGCTGATAGTGTGGGTTGCTTTTTCATTGATTTCTGCTTTATGCTAATGGATTGTGTTGTCTGCTTCAGTATTAGAAAGTCTTTTCCCCCTGAGTTCACCATGAGACAGCATGTTGTAATGTGGACGAGGAGCGTAGACATGTCCCAGATAGCCTGCTCCTTGGTGGGGGCACATAGGAGCTTGTCCAAATATGGCTTTATCCTTATAGCAGGGCCACCTTCCACCATCAGACTACCATCCTTCTTCTGAACTATGATATATGTTGAGTAGAAAACTTTGCCTCTGGCCAAGAGGGAACAAACTTCTTGGATCAGATCAGCAAACAGGTATTGATGAGCCCTGAGCCCCAACAAGGCTAGGGGCCAATGATAGACCTAATGTTTTTTCCCCTGCAACATTAGCATTAAGTTCCAATGGTTGCTGCCCCATTAGCTCTGTTTTGATCTGTAAAGCACCTCACTGGCAGGTTGGCTAATATTCACAATGAATCTACAGTACTTTCACACCTAGGATTCATGTGGCCTGCTTTGATATTAGAGAGCTCTATCCTGACCCACAATGTAAATGCAGGAGCCCTTAGGCACCTGCTATGGACCTGAAACGAGCCAGAGCTGATGAGCCAGGTTGTGAATATTTGAGGGCCCCATATCAGTCCATTTGGCTATGCTGGTTTCTTTTTTCTTAAACATGAGCTACCCTGCATCCTGGCCTAGGTTTCCCACTGCCTCGAGCCAGGTTTTGATCAGCTCCATTACAGAAAGGTCAATAACTGCTGATTAGAGTGTTCATTCCAGTGCAAGTAGCAAAATCATTAATGAATTGAAAGTACGTATATGCCATATGTGAGGCAGTGTTGTAACACCTCACCAGACTGTCATCAGTGCATCTATATTTGATGCTTGGGCAGCATATGTCTGAACAAACATTGTAAGGGGAAACCACCAGTGATGTGATGCAAATGTCAATCTGTAGAACATAGAAGTGTATGGTGTATTACAAAGTAAAATTCCATCCGTTGGTAAGTAAGTTTATTCTTTTGCAGGTGCAGCAGCAATGACAGGGGCTGTCACTCATACAGTCTCTACTGCTGTGATTTGTTTTGAGCTGACTGGTCAGATCTCCCACATTCTTCCCATGATGGTAGCAGTTATCCTGGCCAACATGGTGGCACAAGGACTTCAACCCTCACTTTACGACTCCATCATCCAGGTCAAGAAGTTGCCGTACCTCCCAGAGCTAGGCTTTGGTCATATCAGGTGAGAACATCTGTGTGCAGAACCCCATACCACTGAAGAGTATTGTATCCTTTTTTGTTGCAGCATGGCTCACAGTGTACACATATAGTATGCTCAAGAGCATTATAGAGGTCTTGTGATTTATCATTTGTGTAGGTCAATTTTAGGTCAGATGTGTCATATTGGAGCCTGGCCGTCTAGGTTATCTGATTAAATGCTGTCTTATGGCTATACCATAAGAGGAAAGCCTTATTAGGCTATTTATGGTCATATGGCCTCTCCTTTGTCTCACTTAGCTGTATGCAAAAAAAGGTTAACACTATTGGGCTCAGTATTGGACAGTAGAGAGTTAGTGGACAACCAACTATCCCCTCCTCATATTGCTAACCTGACTCAGTATGCAGGTTTCTCCTTTACAACATCTGGCCATTTCTCTCCAGGGAGGCCACTGGTGCTTGTTCAGTCCCTTGCCATCTTGAGAGTGGACTAATGCAACTTAATGCAGCTGGCAGGTTTTCCCCTGCTGCCACCCCTGTGACTGGTCAAGAATGCAGCAGCGTGACTTGTTCTCCTCAAGTTTGACGCTGATCACCTCTTATACCACTTTCTTCTGTTAAAGTTCCTACCTGATGTGACAGCTTCTAAGACATCCTCCTGCAAGAGTGACCTAGAAGCATCCTCATCTGATGCATGCAAACTCCACAATATATTTCTTTACTTCCTAACCCTCTGCATCCTTTTTCACCCTCTTCCCTGACTGCTGATGACTTTGCCACCTTCTTTGATGAGAAGATTAGCAATCTCTGCCAATCCTTCCCTTCTACTCAATTTCTACACTTCACAATCACTCTTCTCTTCCTCTTTCCTTATTATATTTTTCTCCTCTTTCTACAGAAGAAATCTTAAGATTATCTTGTCCAGCAAACCCACCACCTCATAAGACATCCTCCCCTTCATCACTTCCATTATAAATGACTCAAAACATCTAGTCATGCATTGACTTCCTTTAAGACAGCAAAGTTTATTCCCATTTTGAGCGAGCCCACTCTAGATACCTCAGCCATCAGCAACTACTGACCTACTCATTGAGCCTCCTTGATCTTTCAGCAGCCTTCAACATGGTCATGGTCAATCACAAGACTCACGAGTCCATCCTCATGAGTCTTGGAATTTGTAGCAAAGCATGGCAGTGGTTTGCTTCTTACCTGGAGGGATGGTCATATCAAGTGACATGGAGGGGATCCACATCTGCTCTACTCAGACTCTCCACTGGTTTCCCACAAGGCCCAGTGCTGGGTCCTCTTCTGTTCTCCCTGTGTACCCACTCTCTTTGTGAGGTCGTATCCTCAGATGAGTTTTCATGCCACTGCTATGATGATAGTCAACTCATCCTCTTCTTTCCTCATTCAGACACTTGTGTTTCTGCTCGTATCTCAGCATGTCTGACAGGCGTCTTATCATGGATGGCAGCTAAATCCCAGAAACTAAATCCCAGCAAGACTGAGCTGCTGCCAGCATTATGTATGGGATAATTCTTCTTCTCACTTCTGTTCACAGTCCAGAAAATATACTGTATT
Source organism: Pangasianodon gigas (assembly GCA_022758105.1). Taxonomy (NCBI): domain Eukaryota; kingdom Metazoa; phylum Chordata; class Actinopteri; order Siluriformes; family Pangasiidae; genus Pangasianodon; species Pangasianodon gigas. The sequence goes on from CM040482.1 coordinate 12,537,266, forward strand.
TGCAGTAAGTTCTTTCTACATTTAAAACTGATATGAAATTTATAAGTGTAATATAATCATAACTTATTACAAAAATGTAACTATGCTGCACTATACACACTTAGTTCCTAAAGGGATTAAAAGGAGCTGTTTTGTTTGGATATTGCAGCAGCACACCTAACATCTTGAAAAAATATTGTGTTAAAATAAAACCATGTCTGATGTTTAAGCTGAATATATCATTAATTGCATGTGGTATTTATTTTATTTGTTGATTTTTGCTCATTTTCATTATGGGTGCCAATAGTTGTGGAGTCGACTGTATTCGCCAAATTTTTTGATCAGTGATGTTGTCCGTTTTCTTATGTCACAGTCAATATAACATCTTTGTTGAAGACATCATGGTGAGAAAAGTGAAATATCTGTGCTCACAGTCCACGTATAGAGAAGTGCTACATTTACTGGAGTCCACCTCCCTCAAAAATTTCCCTCTGGTGGACTCAAAAGGTGGGATTTTATAGAACCACAGAATGGCTTGTATGGCCATATCAGATTTTTTTTTTACACATTTCAAACAGTAATAATATGATTTGTATGTTTTTTCTAATTTTCTCTATTTAATATGCATTGATCAAGCCTGGGCTTGAACTGGAATAAAACATATACGCTTGGAAAAAGGCAGTTAAAATGATCTAATCAACAATTCAATTCAATTCAATTTTATTTGTATAGCGCTATTAACAATGGACATTGTCACAAAGCAGCTTTACAGAAATAAATGGATTCACAAAAAATATATTGTAAATATGTGAATTTATCCCAATTCATCACCTGTATTTCAACCCAAGAATCAATGATCCTCTTGGGAAGCATTGAGCGGTCTGAGCTTCTTGCCCTCTGTGATTGGTGGCTATCAGCAGAGCGACGGATCCTGACACAGGGAGTGGGTTTGCAAGGCAAAGGGTTATATGCCAGCTGGGAATCCATTGCCTTTGCAGATGAAGAAGGAGAAGACAGTGGTGGTGAAAAGGTATGTGAACAGGGGAAAAAAATTTTTTTCTAGATTTTGCTCAGAAACTAGTATATTTTGCAGACATCTATTTGGAATTGTGCTTCATAGTGCAGTTTGTTCTCCTTTTGGTAAAGCTTTATTTTACACTTCCCTAAGAGCTAGGTTAGTGTGTGGTACAAACCTCTTAAGTACAGTGTAGTTACTGTGTATCAGGTAAAAAGATGGGAAATGCTAACTTAATGTTAACTTAATTCAATTGGTAAGGGTGTGGTGTAACTTGTGTGGTACTGAATTTGTTTGGTTTTTTTGGTGAAAATCTGATAGTACTGATGAGGTATTGTAATTTTGTAAATAGCTAAATTTGAGAAGTATATAACAACAACAACAACAACAACAATAATAATAATAATAATAATAATTATTATTATTATTATTAGTAGTAGTAGTAGTAATAGTAGTATCAGTATTAGTATTAGTATTATTATTTGTATATCACCTTTCATACACACTAAATGCAACTCAGTGTGCTTCACACAGAAACTTAAAAAGACTAAAAACTAAAACAACATGAGAAAAACAAGAATAAGAGTAAATAAAGAAAGAAAAGAAATGGCTAAACTGATGTTTGTAAAAGGGGAAATGGTCACTGTGGGCTGGAAATTTTAGGTTTAAACCACTGTTCTCTTTCAGAGCATACCAATGCTGGAAGAAAGGAATGGCCCTTTACCTCCACCCAAACAGCCAGAGCCCACCACAAATTGTACCCCTCCTGGTGAGTCGATGTTGTAGAAATGATCAAAACAAGAAAGACTGATGTAATATTGCTGTTTTCATTCATTAAAATCACATTGCGACAATGTTAACATCAGATAGAAGTCACATTAGAATCAGTTTGTATAGTTGACAGTTATTGTTGTAAGACATTGTGGTAAGGTATGTTCTTCTTTTTTTTCTTTGACTTTTACTTTTTACTGCAGCTAAAGGTCCCCTCCAGTCTTTCAGGAGAACTTTACACAACCTATTCTCCTCCTCTTCAGAAAGACAGGCAGAGGTGCAGTTAAAGGTGCATACTATACTTTAGGCAGAAAGTTAAAACATTAAGGTATTTTTTTTCTAGGTTTTTGCCACTGGTCTTACATGATTCATATGTATATATTTGTTTTTCTTTTTTCCCAGGAGCCAACTCCTCCACCCCTCACTGATACAATGACACCTGAAGAGGTTGTGATTCTACTTAAAACTTCTAGGATTTCTGATCTAGCCATTTGTATATTTATTTGTACTTGGACATGACACATTTTTTAAATTTATTTCCTGTGAAATAGCTGTAGTGCTTAGAACATTCCAATAAGTCAGGAGCTACATATTTTAGAAAATATCTTGGTCTCTGTAACAAAATGTTGTCATGGTAGAAAAATATGTCCTGGTTTATTGCAGAGTTTGATCTGGTATTGCTTGAAACAGGTTAAAGCATGGGAGGAGTCAGAGATAGACAAGCCACTGGAACTTGAGAGGGTGAAGATAGACCCATCTCCTTTTCAGCTGGTGGAGAGAACGTCGCTACACAGGGTGAGTTTACCTTCCAGCATCTTGTATTGTTTACCTGTGGGATTTTTACGTCTAAGCAACAGTTCTGTCATAGTTTATGTATGTTTCTATATATTCCAAATTTTAGTACATCACTTCAAAATTAAGATTAAAAAAGGGATTGGGACAACTTCATGGATCTGAGAGATGAATGTAGCCAAACCATGTCTAAAATATAACTTGGACCCAGCCTATTAAAAGGTTTAAAAACAAATAAAAGTATCATGAATTATAAAATAAACTGCTAAACAATGCAGTCCTGATAAAATATGAGTAATATACTCCTCTACATATTACTTTACATCAGATACTTCTTGAGTTCCTGACTGTATGTGAAGATGGTTTATAGTGACCACTGACTTTGTTTTTTCACACAGACTCATACATTGTTCTCCTTACTGGGCCTCAGTCATGCCTATGTAACCAGCATAGGCAAGTTAGTAGGAGTTGTAGCACTGAAAGAGGTAGATAAATGTGTATGCATGTATGCATGTGTACACACATCAAGTTATGTACATTATTCAATATACATATCCATATATTCAAATTCTTTTTTTAATCTTGTGTCAGCTTCAGAAAGCCATCGAGGGCTCAACACGGAGTGGTGTCCGCTTGCGTCCCCCACTGGCCAGTTTCCGTGACACCATTCGTAAGTACTCCAAGGCGACCCAGGCCTCCTCGACCTCAATTTCCCCAATGTCTTCCTCCGCCCCTGACTCCCACCATAGTTCATCCCAAGTGGTCCCCCCAGTTCCCCTGGCCCCTGTCCAACAGCAGGAGGAGGCAGAAGTGTGGATTGAAGGTGAAAAGCAAGAGATAGTGGTAAACACCAGCAGCTCCATGACAGGAAGCAGCAGCCCTAAGATAGGAAGTAGTATCAGCAAAGCAGGAAGTCCCAACGGCAGCCCATCTCAAACTCCTTCCTCTCATCCCACTCTATCACTCTCAACCGTGAGACCTGCCCCTGAGGACAAAAAAGATGGTGATCAAGAAAGCGATGACGAGGAACCCCTTTAAGAGCTGTGTTTCTAATCTGTTTATTTTCCCTTTATTTTAATTTTATATATTATATTTTTGTGTTTTTATGCCCTCTCATGTGATACTGCCTTTGGATTTTAGCTAGTCATAACCCTATGTGTCTGTGGAAAACTGCTGAAAGTAGTTTTGGTGGTTCAAGAGTTAAGCAGTGTAATTACTTGGTTAGCCAGTGTTGATTTTCTGGTTTCCATGTTGAATGTTTTTTTTTTTTTTTAGAACTCACTTTTATAAGATAATAATTTATAGGGCTCTATAAATCCACTCCACAGTATCAAATTAACATGAGTAAAAAAAGAAACTCAAAAGCATTTGGTGCAGATATCAAATGGACAGTACTTATAGTAACTCTGTGGAACATAGCAATGTCCCTTTAGTTCGACATGGAATGGTGTCCACTTGTGTCCCCCTCTGGCCAGTTTCTATGACACCATCCATAACCACCAAGCCAGCTCAGGCCTCCTCTGCCCCACCTTTACCCATGTCCTCCACTTCTACCATAGAACTGTCCAGTGTTTCCCTAAGTATTCTGCTGCATTGGACTTACCTCGTAAGTGGTAATTCGCAGGCCATCATTTTCAACATCGGTGCAGTCAACATATGAAGTGGAAAAAACATGGACGCCTCCTGTTCATCTTTTATTAGGAACAAGCTAGCCAGCTAGCTTGAGTGATTTATATTTACCTCCTCAAACAGCGATCTGTACAATCCGTGTTATAGATTTAACAAGCAAATATGTGTGTATGTTGATTGATCTAAAGCAAATACTTGTATCTACAGTATAACTCATTTAAAGGTAAGAAGTGATACTATGTTTACTTCAGATACTGTGTGCAGCCATGTTGATTTGACCTCAATTGGTAAACTGGGACGGATCTTGTAGTTGAGAAGACTACCCCAAGTTGATGAGTAGGAATTTCAAGTTGAGGGGTGTTTTCTATGGCTTTTCCTGGTTGGAGGTTGGGAATTACAAGTTGTGACCTTAAGTCAGCTTTCTTTCTAGCCCTGCTTGCTGACCCTTAAGAGATCTTTGTTGCAATTTAGCTAGCAGATGGTGTGGTATTAACTTTTTTTTTAGTGTTGTGTGGTTTATTTTTCAATTTTGAAACTTTATCTTAAACTTGCAGTGTGCTTAACTATTTCAGCTGCAGACCATGAATTTTACATATACACTGTATGG
>CM040482.1:12542158-12561808 GCA_022758105.1 Pangasianodon gigas
CAAGCACATTTGGGTGTGATGGTCAGGGGTGCATTAACTATTGTGCAATTCACATCCAGTATTTTTGGGTCATTTATTTTGCAATTAGCAAATCTGTACAGAAGCACAAAAAACCTTATTTGGATGCTTTTCTGTGCAGATATTAATGTAATTTAGGTTACTTTTAAGATGTCCAGATCATTATTATGTTAACAATTTTCAATCATTATCTTGCATAGCAATTTCTACTTCTCTCAGGTCACTCAAATGTCTTTAAACTAATGATTCTTACAATGGTATACATGGTCACTATGTACTATATAGGCTGATACTTTTTCTTCACTTTGTAGTACATAATACCTGAAGGATGATTTGAAGTTGTCAGTTGGAGAAAATCACAAGCACTTAGTTTATTTTTTTCCAATTCTGATGTACATTCTTTATTTATTCTTTATCTACATCTTTATTTATTTCTCTATTTCTCATTCAGTCTGAAAAGAACTTGTATGTTTAGTATTAGGTATGCAGGTTTAGTATTAGGAATGGTTTTGTAGGTTTATTTTCGATATAAAAAAATAAAATTGATTATTAGAATGTGATGTAACAGATTCACATTCCGATGAATTATGTATACAGTAAATGTTTATTGGGGGAACTAATAAATATGCAATAAATCATGACAACTCTAGTGGCATTTGCATTTGTCATATTTGGTCATTGTCAAAATTTCTGATGATGTATTATGACAGTAAGTAAGTATTTGTGTTTGCAAGTGTGTGTGTGTGTGTGTGCGCGCATGTGTGCGCGCAAAGATTCTTCATTTGTTCTAGTTTGACAACTTCTAATCATACAGTGCCAGTCACTCACAGTAAGGTTTTTATTTACAACACATAAAAATATACACATAGTGGATATCATGCTCCAACCTATCATAACAGGTCACTTATATCACTTGTCTTTTTAGAATGTAAGTTCTTTTTATAGGGTCATGGTTTAAATCTCTCTTTCTAAACCAAAACTAAACAATCAATCTATCAAATTTCTCTTATGTAAGGTAGTAATAATGCATATATGACATCTCTCCATTCCCTTTACAATAATACCATCCTCATAAAGCCTTTTCCCATATTCTAGACATTTTTATTTTGTATAATACTTTAGTTATTTAAAAAAATGTTGCTCAAGTTGCATAATGGACTTTATCACCAAAAAAATAAACACCCCTTTGTCACAGAATTATACTTTAAACACAGGGTTAACCCTGCATTAGAGAGAATTATTCTTTGTCTATTTTCCACCTAGTAAACAGCAAACTCTTTGAATAATTAGAACAAAGCCTACAATCAATTAATAGCACCTTCTTTCCTTCAGTTTCATCTATTATGTCCACAGTCATCTGGTCTGTCATGACAATAAAATAATGCACAATTTATAGTTATCAAAATTTATCAATACTTCAGTTTGTTTTTTGTTTTTTTTTTCAAATGATTGAAATGATCACAGTATGAGTAAATTAGTTAACTGACTTTACTGTGTTTATTTTCTGCCTTATTTTAGCACTACTTTATTCATTAAAAAAAAAACAAAAAACTCAGCTTCACATCTGTTTGGTGTTACTCTGGTGGTTAAAGTATCCTTTGGTAACTTTTCCAGACAATGTCAGCTACTGTGTGCAAGAATGCGTTCTGTCTTTCGTTACACTGTTCTGGTCTAACAAATCACTCATTCTGCAGGTTTTATATTGAGACTGATGAGCGATGGAAGCTGTATCTGAACCTCCGGTTTTACTTGTCCAGTCAAATAGTTGTGATTATCAATATTAAGCAAAAAAAAAAAAAGGCCCATGAGTTAAAAAAAATACAGTGAAAAACTTGGGAAAAGACCTGATGGAACAAAAATGTAGTCACCAACCAAAAGACCATACATTCTTTTATATTCATAATAGTGCATAAGTCTTATATGTATAGGTGTTGAACAGTATAGCACTGTTTCCAGTTGGGCAGTATTGTGCTTGCTTATTTAAAGAGCTTGTGTGTGTGTGTGTGTGTGTGTGTGTGTGTGTGTGTGTGTGTCTGTGTGTGTGTGGCTGCTGGAAGTAAAATACATTGGAGACACTTCACACAACATTATTGCCAAATGGTGAATAAACAGATAATGGTTTTGAGAATATACCTTTATACATACATGCAATCATACAGTCATACCAACATACACACACATACATAGAAACATACATATTGTATGTACATAGAAATACATAATATTTTGTTGGCTTTTAATTTTATTACAAAAATCAATTTCAGTTATTACTATATGTATACTGGTAATTCAGTCACTTAAATATTCAGAATGCATGCACTTTCTTTTGGTTGTCTTTGTATGTTTGTATGTATTGCACTGTTTTCTTTAGTTTCTTTTAAACGTGTCCTTCCCCTGGTCAACATATCACATAGTTTCATCTCCACATCTCTGCTCTTATCATGTCTGTTAGTGTGTCCCTGCATTTAAAGAATGCAGTTTTATAATTATATCCTTTATCACTTTTATGAACATATAAGTCAGTGCATCTCACTGTGGAGTCCTCCTGTTTGATTGACAAAAAATGAGAACATACACCTTGGGTGTGGGTGGTTATACATTAGCGTAATTAGTTGATTATTTCAGTAAAGACGGTCCCATTTTTGAAACTCTTCTTTCAGTGACCCTCCTGAAAAAAGCTGTTAATTGGTCGCCACGACAACCACAGCCCCTTCCTCCACTTCCTCTTCCTTCTCTTCCAGGGATTGGATGATGCAGGATGTGACCTCGAAGGCCATGTGCTCAGGCATTGGCTCTGCATGTGACAGGGGTGGGCTCACGCAACCAGGCACTGGACCCTCTCTGTGAGGCTGTGAGGTCAAAACTGGCATCATGGACATTGCCTCAGGTTCCAATGTTAATGTGACGTCATCCTCCTTGAGTAAGACCATTGAGAAAAGAAAACCACCTGATTATTGTCACCAAAACAACTGTTACTCTAACTGTTGTTTCCATCTTCCCTTCCATATCTAAGAACACAATCTGAAATGAATAGCCCTGCATTGTTTCCACACCACAACAGGTCTTTGCAAAGTTCTTTCTAAGTAATGTTTATCTCATAGCCCAGTTCCTAGTTTTCTCCAAAGTCCTTATTTATAGTTTATACACAGTCTAGTGTTTGTTTGTTTTGGCCATTTTTGCTCTTTTTGGTTTATGATCAAGGATTTACACTGTCTTCCTTTGCAGCCACTTGCCTGCTGGTTACTGTAAAACCCTGTACATACACACACTCCACTTTCTACCTCATTGGGCTTGACTGCGCTGTTTGAACATGGCTGTGAAGAGCAAGAAGCATTTTAATTAACTTTTAACTTCTAATGATTACCATTAAAATTATTTGAAATGTCTTAGATTTTACACTTTGCTGTAGGCCTATTTAACTCTTTTTACCATAGTCCAAAAATGAAATTTTGACTTGTTTTGGGGCTGCCTGTGTTCAGCATTGAATTTATTTGTGATGTCACACTCCACAGTAGTAGTTAATGGCTCATATGAAAGTAGACACAGTTTTCATAAGTATTTCTGTTTTTAACCTAGCCTACTAGGTGTAAATGTTATAATTTTATTGTGGCAGTTGTATTCAGTGTTTTACTATCAAAAACTTTAGTTGTGCTGTTTGTTTTATCTCTGTACCAGTGTTGTTGTGGAGAGGTGTGAATTGTTTGCCCAGCAGGGGGCTCACATCTCTCCCCTTTCCCATCGCCATGCTCACCAGCAGCTCAACACAGTCACGATACTCTACACACAGTAACCCAACAGTGTCCTGACTAACCTTATAACAGAGTTGCAGCGATTAAATAATTCATTTGTTTATACTGATTGAAAATGTCTGATAAGTCAGTTTCCATTCTGCCGGCAGAATGGAACGGCAATGTACTCTAGGAAAGGATTAATCTTTTCTTTTAGTTATTTTTTTTCTTTCTTGGCTGAAAAAAGTGCCATTTTTGACCATTTATGGCTGCATCCTTTTGTTGCATCCTTAATAAATATAGTTACCTGATGTTAACTACAGTATATACTTGACTATTGTTAGCCAAGTCGAACACATATTGATAGATTTTATTTCATTTAATGAACTTAAAACATTTCACATTTACCTTGACAGAAAGTGAGGATTCTGCATCAGAGCATCTTTCAAGCAGGAAAATCGGGAGATGAGAAATTACTAATGTTAGATGTGGGGAAGGAGGGCAGGGCTTCCAGGGTGTGAGTTAGAAGAGCTATTCTAGATTCACATGTCGATTGACTCATCTGCCATTTTTATTAGGGAAAAAAAGACTGGATTTTTAAAGTATTTTTGAGTGATATCTCATAGCAGCATACTCCGATAAAATGCGGAATGTATAAACTTTGGAATGTCTGTATATCCCTGGCCAAAGTTATTTTAAGTCACTCCTCTGTAGAGCAAATACAATATGGGTTACACTGTAATATATAGACTATTAAGATTTTTTTTTAATTAAAAAATTGCAAAGAACACACCTTGGCTTCCTCCTCCTCTTGTTGCTCAGGGATGCACTCATTTTCTGTAACAAATTCATCGCCATATGATTCCGGCGTGCCCATTTCTGCCAAGGTTATGTTCATGTGTCCCATTATTTCCATCTGATGTGGCTCCACTTGTGCTGCTGCCCACAAATCAGCCAGTCGTGGATGAGTGGGTGGACCCAAGCTATGAATGGTGCTATTGGGCGTAGCTTGCAAAGAATGGGAGGTGCTGTGTAGCCGATGTTCCAATGACTGGAAGAAACATGGTTATAGACAAAAAATGTTGGCCAAATAAATTAAATACCATATCAAAAAGCTGATTATATTGTCGCAGATTTATTCAAAACAACTATTAGACAGCTGTACAAACTATACATACTATATAGTTTGTAAATTGATAGCTTTTGTGTTGCACTAGCACTGGCATTGCAACTGTTCCCTTTAAGATCAGTTGCTTGTAATACTGCATGATATATTTGAATTGTTCTAACCTGTTGCTGGTACTGCATGAGTTGCTGCTGCTGGTACTGCTGCATCTGCTGCAGCTGCTGTAAGTGGCTCTGCTGCTGAAGTGCAAGCTGCTGCTGGGACAGATAGTGTGTGGAGCAATCATAGCCTTCTCCAGAAGCCCCACTAGCTATGTAGGAGCCAGCAGCAGGAGAGGCCATGCCTGATAGCTCATTGCTGATTGGCTCCCAGGCATCAGAGGATGAAAGGCAGTACAGACCCTGGGAGACATAGGTGTGAGGCCACACTTCTGCAGATGAATGATGCAAAGGCTGATCTAGAGTGCAAAGAAGTAAACAGAAAAGGTGATAAAGAGAAACGAGTTCTTTGGTCATTGCATTTGGATTAAATACAAATTAGGGGCTGATTCCGCTTATCAACAATAAATTATAAATTAAATTGTACTTTGTTTGGTTTATAACCTCAAAAAAACATTAGTTTAATTTAATATTAATTTCATGCAGTATTAATATTAATATATCATGCAGTAATTTCAATATGTTGTCTCTGAATATCTGTGTTAACTCTGTTTCAGTCTCAGAAAATTAATCATTTCTGCTCATCCACTCCTGCAATAGTTTTTTTTTTCTTTCTTTTTTTTTTCTTTCTTTTTTTGGTTTTTCCACATTTCCATGCACTAAATAAAATAAGACCTAAACCTGTCAATTTGCCAAGAAGCAGTATCAGTCAAAAACAAAGTAAACAGAATAAATTAGGACTGCAGATATATGAAACTTCTTGACTTCTTCTCAGCCCCACACAGACTACTACTGCATGCACTGAAATGCTGGACATATCCAGCTGACTGAATGAACTCAAATGGGCTCATTAAACTGCAAGTGAATAATCTTGGTCTTGACCAAAAAGACTGCATGTATGAGGCAAACCTGCATGCAACTGCAAATATTCATGAATGTTTAACCCTTTGCTCAGAGAGCAAAATATGGTAATTTCCTGTTTTCTTTCTTTTCTTTTTTTTCTTTTTTTTTTTTTACTAATTCAAGTCTTGCTGTCCCAAAAGCACTGCACACCAATACCTACTTATTTAAATGAAAGGACAAACATGTAACAAAATATATCATGGTTTAAAAATGTTTCATTTTGCTAAATAAACAAAATAACATATGATAGAACCGTTGTTTTTAACCAGTCAGCTGTATTTTATTGTTGTCTTCTTGGAACATGATTTTTTATGGTAAAAATGATGTCCCAAATATGACTTTTCAGTTATTGACAATTAGACTGATGAGACTATTAAATGTCTAACAATGAGACTGAGAAAGCTCAAATTTCATATGCGGATAAATAATTTATTTAAAGATGACATGCAGCTTTTGTTTGTTGCTATATTCTTTGTACAAAAGCTGTATATACTGTAGATGCTGTCGTCTACATCACTAGGGGTCCGGAACAAACAGGGTACGAAGCACTGACAGAAAAAACATTTATTTAAACATAACTTTAAAAAGTAATAACCTAAAGATTAGCTGATTAAAGCACTGACAAACTGAATGCAAGAAGAGCCAATCTTGGCCATGGCCAAAAACACTCACTGGGGAAGACAATAAATTTGCCATCAGTAAATTCACATAACTATTACATAAACACAAGCTTAGCTTCTTATACAAGCTCTAATTATTTCTAGGCTTGATTACTGCAAAACTTTCCTCACTGGTCTCACGTCGTATGTGATATGTACCTTATAGAGCATTCAGAATGCTTCTGCTCACATGGTTCATAACCTCCCAGGTGACTCCCACAACTTCCCTCATGTGACCCCCTAACCACCCGCCCCTCCATCCCCACCCCCCAAAGCTGAACTCAGGTCTTAGCTCCTAGCTCCTCAGTGGTGGAATGAGCTTCCTTCTACATTCAGAATGGCCACGTGTGGTTTCTACATTTGAGGGGGCTAAACTGGTTCTTTAAGACCCTCCTGAAAAATCAGGAGTTAAACGATAGTATGTACTATCTAGTGCTAGAGTGGCCTAGGCAGTAACAAAATGGCAATTTCAACCTAAGTACATAAATAATATAAAATAATCTAAATTCACATTAAAGGACAATTTCAATTTGTCCGTTATGTGCATGAATAATAACACAATTAAATTTAACCTTTCCAGGGCCTTCAGAATTACCTCTTGGCTGCTTCTCTGGTTAAAAGCCCTCCTCCTTCAGTCACTGACTTTTTGTGGACGACCTCCTCCAGGCTGAGTCATAGTTGTGCAATGACTTTCTTTCCATTTTTTAATAATACAGGGTGTCCCCAACGTCTCCATACATAGGGGAAATCAACACTTTTTAGCAAAACGTATTCCAAAATTTTTTTTTTTTCAGAAACCCTTTAAGATTGCCTTTGACAAAAGAAGAACATACTGAAATCATTCTCATGGCTGGATCGGGAAGCTGTCGCAAGGTTGTTATGGACTTTAAAACATGTTTCCACATGGCGAGCACATCACACACGACACTGCTTCCAAACTTATTAACAAATTCAAAAAGACTGAAAGTGTTGCGGACCAACTGAGAATTGGACGTCCACGAACATCCACTGACGAAGGCACAACCGGCATGGTGCTGGCAAACACAGTCCCCATGTATGGAGACTTTTGGGACACCATGTAGATTTAATGGTCTAATGCTCTGCAGGATGTTTTTTGATGGGATTTTTTTTTTTTAATAACCAAACCCTGACTGAAACCTTTCCAGAATTTTGTCTTGGAATTGATTTGTTAGCTCCTTGGTCATCATCATGCTTACTCTCTGTATGTTCACTAACACACTCTGGGGCTTTCCAGGAAAGGGTATATTTGTAGTGAGATCATCTGACACTTTAATTGCACACAGGTCAACTCTGTTCAACTAATTATGCCACTTCTGATGGCAACTATATTGATCCCCTCCCACTTCAATACTATGGGCTATTTTTATAGATTCATGACATATACCAAATTAAGTTCATTTCAGTTCCAGCTTGTGACTGTCATCAGGACCACCTGATCTGATGTAGACACTGCCCAATGGGCAATATTTATAGCTGTGAAGTGTTCCGCCAGTCCTTGCACTTCATGGATATGCTCCATGGCACCATTCAGTGGTGGGGACACTTATTTAGGGCCTGTCCCACAAGATGGACAGGGGCGTTCAGGGGTGCTGGAATATGAATAGTCCATTTGGCTGTTCTGGTTTCGTGATTCTGAAACCTCTCCATGGCTTCTTTGGCAGTAGAGCCAAAGTGCAACCTTGGCACAGAGGGTCGATTTGCACATGTCTGGCAGAGAGGATCGTACTAACCTGGCCCCATATCCTGGCCTCCTACCACTGCTAGGAGCAAGGTGTTAATCAGCGTTCCCAAAGAGGGATCAACTTCTGTAGACTGGAACAATCTTTTCCACATGCAAGGCATTAAGCTCTCACTAGTGCATCTACATTCAGTGCTTAAGCAGCATGCACCTGGACATAATGCTTCATCTAGGGAGACCCAAGCTGCTTGTGATCCCTCATATTAGCTCAGGCACTGTTGCCTTTGTCTGTCCAAAGCCTCCTATAAAGGTAGCAAGGTAGCTGAGGTAGTGTGTATTCCATCAACCTGGATTTCTGGGTGTTGCTGAGGTTGGAGTTGAACATGTCGGTTCAACTTCTAGGTCATTATCAGCCTGGAAGAATCACCCTGATGCAGCTATAGACATAACATCTTCACTCTTCTCCTATGACAAGCAGTGAGGATGACTAGTCATTGGACTGAGATCTATTTTGTGCTGTCTCATCTCCTAAATCATCGATCAGCCATGTTGTTAATTTGCCTACAAAATAACTCACAACTCATTGCTTCCTGGGCTTTTTGCAATGTTTATTAGTTGTTGCCAGGTATGGGCGTTTGAGACTAGTGAGCTGTTTTGGCTGTGGTATCACAGTATACTGAATCACAGTATAAATTAGCTGTCAGCACAGGGGATGTTCGAGCCAGACAATACTCAATTATCATGGTCAATTCTAAGGCATAACTGGTGCCTGTCTCCAGCTTTTGGGGGATTCAGACACTGGATGCTTCAGTTAACCACTCAGTGTCCAAAGTCTGGAGGGAAAACTGACTCCAGCTACAGAAATGCAGCTAAATAGCAGGTTCAGTAGTGAACAATGCATGGTATAGTGGGGGAAAAACAGTCAACTAATGCTAGCAGCAAGGAACCATAACTCCATTGGCCAACCAGACAGTGGCAGATGTGCACTACTCTGAGCAAATGAGACTGAGGGAGAGCTCAACTTGTCAAGAGAAAGAGGGGTGAAGCAGAAGGAGACATGAGTTCTGCTTACTGAGCAATAGTACTGACCAAGTTCATAGAGATAACTAGCGAAGAGCACAGTGAGCGATAACTAATAAGGCTAGCAATGCTAACATGGGAAAGTCAACTCAAAACTAGCGGATGCCACAGAGTTCCATAGTGTTTCATTAGAAAAATGCTCGCAATATAATATAAAATACACTTACTGAGGCTGAAGCAATGAAAGGAGGCTATCCTCCATTTTGGAGGAAAGGTTACCCTGTAGCTGCAAAGAGGATGGTTCCATATGTTGTACGTGTGTACAAGGTGAGAAGAAGAATTTGAAACATGGCTGGATGACAGCAGTATTTATTACAAATACTGTATCCTATCATTATACAGGTCCCTGGAGGACTAGTGGTTAGGCCATGGCGCTCTCACCAATGTGGCCTGGGTTCATTTCCCAGCCAGGGAACCAACCCCAGCCATTGGGGTTGCACATGACTGCACTCCCAGTGCTGGTCCCAAGCCCGAATAAAATTGGGGAGGGTTGCATCAGGAAGGGCATCCGGCATGAAAAAGCTGTGCCAAATCAGATACGCGGACCAGTGATCCGCTGTGGTGACCCCTAACAGGGGCAGCTGATAGAAGAACAACAACTGTGTCCTACATTATTTTCTACTTTTGTTGGTAGATCTCACCATGCGTCTGTATGCGTACAAAAAGTTATTAGAAGTTAAATGTAACTACTCTTAACATAACTACACTTTTCCTAACAAATATTCAAGAAAACACTGAATAAAACATGTTAAACAGGTGTCATTTATCACCTTCTGACCTGAGGCAGAATATGACAGCAATAAAAGGACCTTTTCTGTCAAATAATTTATTCTTCATTTAATATGATCTGAGAGTTGAGTGAGGTTGAGTTTCACCTCAGATTTCAGTCATGACTGCCAACATATGATATCTAACATACAGTATGTTGTAAGAATCGGGTTATAGATTCTCACGGTTTCCTCAGGAACAAAAGTGGATATAACTCAGCCGGACTCGAAGAGATAATGCTGTCCCTCATTTATTTCAGTAGGTTACTATATACTCACATAGGGTTGACAGATTATTCCGTTGTCAATGAATGAAAGATCAAATATTACACTTATAATATATAGCGGTGGTACGACACATCCGCACACACGGCAAGGTGCACGAGAGAGAGAGAGCACACATGACATCATCATAAGGCGATCATTACAATGTGCTTATCATCCTTACCTCTGCTGGTAATGCTCTCCTGATTAACTTCACTGAGGTGTGCTACACTGCCCTGGTTGGAGTCAGCACAGAAGCTCTCCCCATCCATAGAATTCCAGGCCAGCAATGTGGCCTCAGAGATTGCAAATTGCTGCATTACTCCTGTTAAAACAAAAGAAGCAAAAGTGGACTGTCATGGTCTGTTAAAGCTAATCTGAAAATTATACTCATGACAGAAATCAACAAATCACCCATTCCCCTGAAATTCCCATCTCAAATAAACTAACATTGTCAATTACAGGAAAACAATCAACAAGTCAATAAACCTGTATGTGAAGTTTTAGAATGTTCTCCTTTTCCTACTGAGCATGGCATGAATGTGCCACAATATACTATATTTATGTCATGATTTCATAATGTGTGTGTGATGTAGCCTACTATATTATGCTTTTAGTTCGCTATTTTGAATAATAAAAAGAAAACATGCACATGGTTTAAAAGATAAGCTGACCAAGCACTCATCAGCTACACTTATAGCTCACTTTAAATGAGTATTGTTCATCATTTTATCCATATTAACATTCAGGCCATGAGATTAGCAATACCTCTGATTAAGATGATATCTATGCAATCTCAAAAAAAAAAAGAAAAAAAAAGGACAAAACTTTTCATGAACTTTACAGGGATAATATGATTCATTAATTTGTGTTATATTTATGTATTTAATATTGCCTTTGAATGACATTCCATAGTTTTTAGAGTGTACAATTCCCAAAAACATTAATTTCAGGGTGACATTTTACAGTTACCTGAAACTGTCAGACAGTCTACCCCGAGTGTGCAATTCACTGTCCAAATAGTGTGTAAGTCTGTATTCATGTCTGAGATCTGAATACCGATGTGCTATTAACTCCTGATTAAGTTCACAACTCGGAGTACAGCTCTTAGTTTTTACCAATTAGGCACTTGTACAAACAAGCACTAATCTCTAGTCTATTAAATCTTGCAGATTTTCTAGTTGCTTTGTATCAGTGCATGTTTAACCACATGTTTTATAAATCACTCTGAATTATAGCGTTTGCTAAATTACTAAATGGAAATGTGGATGTATCCAACAATATTTAGTATGAGTGGAAAGTTGCAATACGTCACTACACAAGCTGTATTTCTAGCCTTATAAGTAAAAAATTCACAATATTCAATAAAATCACATATTTCAGAAAATAAATATATCTTTTCCCATCAGTATTTCTTCTTTATTTGATGTGACCATAATGTGTAAAATGATTCGAAGAATGTTATGAAAATCTTTTGATTAATCAGTTTTACCTGCAGCCATTCGTGCTTCCTTCTCTCCGTCACTTAGGTCACTGTAGGCGTCATTCTCAAGTCTTCGTTCCCTCTCGCGGTGCAGGTTGGAAAGACCTGCTCCCCCTAATGGCCCAGCAGATGGTTTGCCCCAACTCTGCCACTCAATCATGTGGGCTACACGGCCTTGAGCCATAGCTGTGGGTTTAGTTACCTTGTCCTTCATGGACCTGGTCACACCTACATAAAGACACAGACATTAAGCATTAAACATCAAGTCGTAGCTATACCTGAATATTTTACTAGACACTGTTTTGTAATATAGTTATAATTCTTCAGTCATGTTGAATATTGCATGTGACTGCATGACTGAGCTCACATTGTCTACCATCAATATGTTAAATCCTGCCTACTGAGAAAAAAAAAACTACTAGCAGGATGTGCTGTAGTACATGAAATTTGGACACAGCTGTGGTTCTGCATGCTTCTGAATGGAGGGTAATGAGAGTATCAAGGCAATGCATTATGAATAATGATTGTTTTGCTTTTTTTTTTTTTTTACCATAATTGAGTCACAAATGGATATATTATGACCTACATCTTTTCTATTTTATCTCCTATAGAATGCTAGCAACAGCATTATTGATTCTGACAGGGAAAAGGTGAAACTAGCAGCTATTAGGCTTTTGACACAGTTTTTTGATTTGATCCATTTCCTTACAAGCAGGAAGGAAAAATTGATTTCAGACACATTATTCCTCAGAATTTATTACTCAGTTTAATAAACCAAGATTCATAGTATAACTATAATAATAGTTACAGTGTGGCAAGAAATATCTAAAGATTTCTTTACATTAAAAAAAAAATCACTAAAAAAGTAAAGAAAGAATGCATTACTCAATATAGGGGAATACTTCAAAAGAAAAAGTCAACACAGATTTTATGCAGCCACCTTAGTGCACCTGATGATTTTATTCTTCTTATAAACTACCTGATAATAACAAAACACATACTTGTTGGACAGTCTTTCTTTCCCTGTAATCATTAATTCAACTTCAATAACCACTTTATTGTGGTTGTGATGTACCCAGAGCCTGTCCAGATGGGAACTCGGAGAAAACCTACATGGGAGAACAAGAGAAATTCTGCACAGAGAGTAACCCTGAGCTCATGAGCCAAGATGACCCAAGATGACCCTCAAGGGGACCCTGGAGCAGTGAGGTGGCAATGCAACATGTTGCAACACCTTTCCACCCCTTTCTCTGGATAAACCTAGGAAACTCTGTGTGTGTGTGTGTGTGTGTGTGTGAGAGAGAGAGAGAGAGAGAGAGAGAGAGAGAGAGAGAGAGAGAGAGAGAAAGAGAGGGAGATGGCCTGGGAAAACCCATTGGATGATGCTGAGGCTGAATTTTTGTAAACAGCCAAAAATTACCAAAAAAAAAAAAAATGTTTTATCTAAATTAAATTTTTCTGCCAATAATATATGTGCAGCTGCCCATAAAAACCAGATGTCACTCTGACTGAATTCTGGAAAACATCTAAAATTGACTAAACTTCTGTTTTTCTGTCAGTAATGTACTAGGACACCTAGTACATTACTATATACAGTACATTAGAAGAAAACAAATACTGTATATTTCATTGAAGATCATGCTGAATAAGGAGCCAGTTTAAGAAACACAGCAGTAAATGCAGTCATTCTGTCTAAACATGTCTAAAGCCTTGATAGCTATGTGTGCTTGTCTCACAATTTGATCAAGGTTCATGCCAGGGCGAAACACACATAAGCCTAATCAATTCAGTTTGGGATCAGATGACAAACACCAGCTGACAAATTGTTCGTAATGCACCTGCGATGTCACAGCATCAAAACAAAGTGCTTACACACTCTGTACTGATGACAGAATGAACTAATGAAAAGACATTAATAGCCAGAAATAGTCAACAGAACAAACTGAATTAATTAACAATTATTTCCCTGTCCATGATCAGTCGAGTCAAGAGACAACATGTTCAAATGCTGTGACCAGACATAGACCGGTTTAACTATTGGGGTTACAACTTTCTTATGGTTATGATACATGCAAAAGAGAAGCATACGTCAGTTCAGGAAAACCTGTTAGAACCTATTGCTTCATGTTAAATATCACCATGTGAAGGATTTTCCCAGGCTGCCACACCCACACACACACACAAATATATATGATGATCCGATGATATCTATATATAGTATATACAGTATATCCCAATGGGAGTGGCCTCTTCCAGCATGACATTGACCCATCTATAGGGCACGAAGGAGGA
Organism: Pangasianodon gigas; assembly: GCA_022758105.1. NCBI lineage: Eukaryota > Metazoa > Chordata > Actinopteri > Siluriformes > Pangasiidae > Pangasianodon > Pangasianodon gigas. The sequence goes on from CM040482.1 coordinate 12,556,336, forward strand.
AGAAGAGTATGCAGTCAACCAGATATCAACCCATTTGAACAGCTACAGTACATATGGTAGTTTTGGACCAATGTGTTAGATAGCACTCTCTACCACCATCATCAAAACATCAACTGGGTGACTTTTTGGAGGTGTCGTACAGTTTTATAAGGATATTATAAGTTTTTCAAAGCATCTTTGAGAATCTGCCACAGTTTTTCTAGAGACTTTGGATGTCAAACTTTGCTTCTTACTTTCTTTACAAACATTTCTCTGTAACATTTTTTTCCCACTCAAGCCACTCAACTGTGATGCTGATCCTTATTGGGGTGAGATCCACTCAAGTGCTGATACTGATCTTATTTTATTATAAAAATCACTCGAGGGCTGATTCACCATCACTGAAGTAGTGATAATGCTCTCTACTGAAGATGAGAATCACTCAGTCTCTCAATTCTGTATTTTATTGAGGATTAAATGCACTAAATCCATTGATACTATACCCTATGGTTTGTACAGAATGATCTCCTTTAGGGGTTCCTGGCTACACAGCTTTCATTTCTAAGATGTTAGTATGCTAATTCTAAGTCCTGTTCGACCACCTAGGGCCCTGTTGTGGCCAGAAGGGGGCCCCCTTGTGGTGTCTTTTATTCTCCATCATCTATTGTGTTACATATTAAACATATTTTAATCCTTACATATTCCAGAATGCAGAAATGATTGTAAAATTTTGATGATTGTGAAAAAGAAAAAAAAAAAAAAACAATATAACTTATTTTCTAGGTATCTTATTTCTGATGCACAGAATGTTAATGTATTGACTCACTGAATATGTCACATAACTGAGTTTTGCTCAAGCTAGCTAGACACTGACATTCGGATTGGTATAGTGGCGCTATATTCATCCCCTCTTTGTCAGCTGTTACTGTTTTGTAAATGTAAAAAAAAAAAAAAAGTATACATCCAGAGCAGAAAAAAAGAAAGCTGAATAAAAAAAAATGTTGCTTCAAGTCAAGTTATATTAAGGTTGATTAATATTGGTTATTAGTTTATTAGTGCTGCTATCTCTATTAGTAGTTGTTAGCCAGGGAAAGGCTAAACCACTCATTGAGGTAAACATAGCGAGCATGCTAACTCTTGGAAGCTAGCTCACGTTGCAAAGACAAAACGTCTCAGCCATTATCGAGTTCCCTCTTTCTCAAACAGATCTTATTGCCAATGTAATGTTAACTTTATAGTTTCTACTTTATAGTTTCTAGAGGTCATTTCTACTTCGTTGGTTAGAGTTAACACTAGCTAGCTAGCAGCATCTAGTATTAGCTAGCTACATCGTTCAAAATCATTTCAATAGTTAACTTAGCTAGCATTTTAATTGAGTTGATAAAAAATGTACGATATTTTGCTAGCTACGTAGGTTAGCTGGTAGTGGTTGTTTGTGACATAGTTTATTGTCTAATTATCAATTAGTTTTCATTAACTCATGTTAGCTAGATAGCTTGGTCATTCCTTCTTCAGGAAGAGTGAGACATTTGTGAAAAGACTAGCTAAGTTAGCTAAGTTGTAATATTGAATGATAGCTAAACATAACCCTATTTGCAAATTTATTTAATTAATGTGAGAACAGACAAGTCTTCAGCAGGTTTAACAATCTGAAATCATGAATTTGTTTAAAAGTGATGTCTCTAATGTGATATTCTTTTGTGGTCTGGGTTTGTTTCTGAAGAGGCTATACTGAAATGTCTAAGGCTATGTTCACACAGCAGGAAAAAGTGGCGCAAATCCGATCTTTTCCTTCAAATGTGACACAGATGTGTTACTGGCACGGCTGTGTGAACAGCAAAAAATCTTTTGATTGAATCTGACACTTTTAATTCCGATTTGGGCCACTTTCATATATGGTACTGAAATCTGATACGTATCTGATAAGTTGCAATGCCACCTCTGTTTGAACAGGGAGATCAGAATTCATGCAACTTTTACATCGATCTAACTTGACATTCATCATAATTTCGCGCTACCAGCAAGGAAAGATGGAGGATAACAGTGAAGGAGGATTTCAGTGGCAGGATAGTGAGGTAACGGACGTTATAGACATTTGGGGTGATGTTGCTGTACAAGCAAAATTAGAAGGCACATATTGCAACCGCGCCGTGTTTGAAGAGATCTCAAAAGAAATGGCCGAATGCAGCTATAGGAGAACCTGTCTGCAGTGCCAAAGGAAAGTTAAAAGTTTAAAAGCAAAATTTAAAGAAACCAAGGACACAAACCAAAGAAGTGTCCATGGCTGAATACCATGTCCTTTTTACAGCAAGCTTCAACGCATCACATGAAACATTGCATTTAGGAGCATGATCTGTTCAGCCTAATGTCAGATATAGGCCACATCGAAAACATAGTGTGAACAGCCTTGTGTGCCAACAGCTGCAATTTATACTGTATCTACTGCAGTAAATAATGATTTCAACATATATAAGTAAAGTGTATTTTCTGTGAAGTGTTTAATAAAAGAAACAATTCATTGTGTTGATTATGCGTTGATTATGTGTTAGGGGCGCATTGTCATGATCTCGCTAGGGCCTCACAAACCCACCGGCTGGCCCTGTCCTTGACAGTGTAGATTTTACCATATCAATTTTAAGCAATCTTTTACAAGGATTTTTAAGCGCTTCTCAGCATCATGAATCCGTGCTTCCACTCCTAAGCATGATGAGAATTGGAACAAGGACAAGCATGACATAGAGGAGGCTTTTTATAGATGATAAACATGAGGTCACAGTCATGGGATGACAACTTTGCTATTAGTGTTTGGCTAGGAAAATTCCACTAGTCCCAGAAAGAAAAAACAACCTGGCTGTCCAGTATGTATGTAAGCAGAACTACAAATATATGATTGTCAATGTGTGTGTTAGTGTAGCCATATTTAACCCTCTTCTTGAGACACATCAGTATGTTTAATTACCCTGAAACATCCATGTATTTGCCAAACAGCATTAATACAACTTTAGTTAAGTTAAATGATGCCAGTGGAGTCTAACTATTCTTGTGAGGACTTTCCATTGATGTAACCAATAACAAGGCTAATCAGTGCTGTGCCTACAATTTAACCTAACCTTAACCTCAGTAACCAAAAGAAAACATTTCAGTTAGGTTATTTCAGTTTATTTATTCCCTCATTTTGTTTTGATGGTGGTGGACAGTGATCTCTAACACATTGGTGTTTAATTGGGTTGAGATCTGGGTTGTGGCCATGATTTATAAAATGTTCACATTCATCAAACCATTTAGTGACTCCTCGTGTCCTGTTGATGAGGACATCCTGGAAGAGACCATTCCCATGAGAATAGAAAGGTTTCATCATAGGATAAAGATGATCAGTCAGTATAACTGTCACACAAGAAGCACAACACAATATTAATATTCACAACACTGCAGTAAACTCACATTAGCACAATGGACAAAACCACAAAGACACTACATCAACACTGTCATCATCACTGAAGAACCAAACAATACAATTCCCAGCAGCAAATCTGTGGTAATGGGTTGTGCACTTATATGAACCATTGTTTGTGCTCTGGTTGGATCTGATTGGGCTTTCATCAATGGCTAGCTGTGGCCATTGACAAGCACTAATTAATGGCAGAAGGATGTGAAACTGGAAGGGGGAAGGGAAGACCCACAGGGGCAGCCATGTTGGCTCCACTCGCCATCTCCTCCACTGGAGCCAACATGGGGTCAGTTACCATCTACCAGGACAGACACACACCTGACACACCTGACAGAGAGGACTTAGCCAGAGCTCCAATCCCATAGGCGTTGGAGTTCCGTTTGAGACGAGGCAAGATGGAGGTGGTGTCCTCCATAGACAGCTGGCAGATAGAAATGTTGCAAGGAGAGAATATGAATAGCAGATATGGAGGAAGAAAGGAAGGAACGAGCATTAAAGAAAGAAAGACATGAGGACACCTAGTTATTCATACAGTGCTAGAGTATATTCATGTTTATGAAACATAAGATCTATTGTGCATAACATATTTCATAATGGTACACACAGTATACAGTAGTATATCAACCAGAGGTATTAAAAATTAATCAAATTAAATCCACAAGCATCTATTTTTCTAGTACTCCCTTTAATACATTGATACTACTGAAACTACTGTAACAAAAAAATCTTTCTGGGTGAGCAAATGTCAGAAATGTGAGAAAATAAGAAGAATAACACTGTCAACACAATACCAGACCATACATACTAGTACATACTGTGCAGAATACTCTGTTTTATTTCCAATTTATTAAATATCAGGCTAGTTCTAAGTTTTGTGTGAAGTTAATTATTTTTATCACTCTCTGTATAGCTTTGTTTTCCTGCATTAAGTGTCACTTTATCACTGCCACTTTACAATCCCTGCAACCTGAAAACTACTTTATTTGCCAAAGAGTGATCCTTATGTTTAGGAAACATGTACAAGCACTCCTTAGAAAAACAGAAAGCGAAATGTGGAAGAGATAGAGAAAATAGAGGTGGAGAATAGGGAGAGGTCAACTACGCACTCACATTGATTCCTTCCCAAGAAAACTCCGCCCGTCCATGCTGAAGGGAAAGCAGACAATAAGATAAGAAGGAGGAGATGAAGTCAGAAGAGCAGGTAGAGTGAGAGAGAGATTTAGCAGAGATTTTTTTTTTTTTAAAAGTATTGTCTATCTATGTAACTATATAGCATTGCGACACACATTAATTAACACATACTATATGGCCAAAGGTTTGTGGACACTTGATCATAACATCCATGTTGTACTGTTATTAATATCATTATTATTATTATTATTATTATTATTATTATTATTATTATTTGTAATAGTAGTAGTAGTAGTAGTATCTCATGGCACATTTTAACTGGCACCTCCCCACTTTCTTGCACTCTTGCACAATATCTAAGTGCTTTATTTACAAGTTTGTTTACACACACTTCTTTGTATACAGAGAAAAGGCACCCCTCCATTAGATTTCCATTAGATTCTCTCTCACTCTTTCCTCCGTGCAGTTTAAGTTTTATGGTCGTATTCAGAGTTGAGTTATGCGTGTAGTGAGGAATTGCACCCCTCAGATGTAAATAAAGGTTTAGGGCTGGTTTATGCTTCTGCATTTCTGTGTATCAACTATCCTTCAGGCAAAAGCTAACTGGGTGAAGCTCAGAGGTGTGTCCCTGAAAGTGTTGTGACGAGACACTGTGAGTCTTGTTCTGTTGGTTTTATTAAGAGTTTCGGAGTAAAATTGCCAATATAATTCTTTAATCTGACTTCAAACTAGGCATCGCTTCAGTAGAGCACAAAACATATAAGTGCTGAGGTGCAGAGAGAAGTGTCACTGTGACACATGAATTGCATGTTCACACATAACTATATTTTATTTACACTGATATATATATACACACACATATATATATATATGTGTGTGTATATATATATATATATATATATATATATATATATA
>CM040482.1:12561908-12596280 GCA_022758105.1 Pangasianodon gigas
TGGAGGAACTCTGTAAAAATGGCTGTAATTCCTAAACGGTTAATGCAATATTTTTGTTAAACCCCTTGAATTAAAGCTGAAAGTCTACGCTTCAGTCACATCTTGACTGCTTCATTTCAAATCCACTGTGGTGGTGTACAGAGGCAAAATTACCAAAACTGTGTCACTGTCCCAATATTTATGGACCTGACTGTATATACACACAGAATGCATGGAGGGTAAAGTTAAAAAAAAAAAAAAAAAGTGTGCTTCCGAGTCAAATTTCCATTTATTTTTTCTGTGTTCTGCAACATAACAAAGCATTTTAGCAATAAAAAATGATCTCATCTATTAAATTTCTTCTCTCTGTTATTGAAGTATGTATCTGTGTGTTCTGTTTTATGAGAGGGATGAGAGGGCTTCATCAGCAGACAAAGCCAGCAGTACATGCGTTTGCTCACATGACTACCAGTCAGCCAATCAACTTTACTGCACCAAGAGAGCTGAAAGGACCTGGTTTTGCTCCCTGACTTCTGAATTAAATCACTGGGCACTGGTCTGTCAGTCTCTTCTCATAAGTAAGAGCACCAAAAGACTTTTCCAAAATCAGGTCAACAAATTAGAGTGTTAGCAATGGCATGCCAAAAAGCTAGCTAAAGCTAGCTAAATATCAATGAAAAAAAGTTAGTGATGACAAAACGAATGCAAATAATCAAACAGAACTTTATTCTTACAATTGATTTACAATGTTTACAAAGATAAAATAACGTACTTCTTGTTCTGTTCTTGCTACTCCACTGACCCCTACCGCAACTCCGAGCATTCTGTGAGACTGCTGTTGACTGACTGGTGCTGATATGTTTAGATTTCAGATGTCAATCATTTTCATTACCTTTTCAAAGATTGCCAGTTGGTTACTAGGTTTAGCCCCTTTGAGAGATCTCACAGTTATGATATGGATGAGCTGTGTGTCCAGACGGGACAAAAATGCATTTACAAAAAATATACTGTCCAATAAATAGTGAGACATTTTTTTCCTTACACAAAACCCACCTGCCATGCACTCACTGACTCCCAGTGAAGCCGTGCATCCTGGCGGGACCCAAAAATGAACGTTAAACATTGCTCCATTAAAACATGGTGTACTTGAATCTGCTATAGGAGCCCATAAAAGCCATGCTTCAATGGATTTCTATCAGAAGTGCATCTAACTACCTGCTGTGGACATTTTCAAGCAGGTTGCACTGCTCATCGAAAACATTTTGTGTTAAATGAATGAACAACGCAATACTGCAGTGAGATATTTGAAATTTTGATTCACTAAAATATTGAATTTTACCAGAGTAGTTACTGAGCCTGGTGCCTGCAAATATCTAAAGTATTACAGTGCATTATTAACTATTGCTGTAGTAATCCCTCTACTGGAATAATTTTGTACAAGGCACAAAAGCATAAATGACAGCTAGATTTATTCATTTTGTCATTAAAATCCATGTTAACTACATACTAGCATTTAATCATGTGATTTTCTTTTCATAATTCACTGGCTCATGTAGGTGAAAATGGGGTAGCATGCTAATTGTTAGCATTTAGCTCCATTTTTTTTTACTTGGTCTCATGAAGGGTAAGGACGAAAGAAAATCAACCCCACACAGCTGAAGTTTATTTAACATGCTAATTGTTAGCCATCTAGGCCCTGTTTATTTTTTCCATATGTTACCCTTCTAGTGTGCCTCAACAGTCAAAACAAATGTGCTGAGGTAAACTGTTTCCAACTAAAATGGTAAAATTAATGTGACGCAAAGCAGAAAAAACAAATGAAGTGGAAATTTGACTTGGGAGCACACCTTAGCCATCAGGCCTTCCACAACCTATATGCCATAAACTACAGCTCTAACTGGAGCCGAGAGGGGCATCCTTTGAAGTAAATTAGCCAGAACATTGGCATAATTGATTAATTATGAACTCAAAATGAACCATTATGTTTTTTGCATAATGTGCATTGCACAAATATACATTGCATGCACACAACCTCAAAATTTCTGTATCTCATTTTCACATTAATATGCATCCAATTTCCTACATCAGTGCATAAGATACACACACACAGACACAGACACACACACACACAAACCCACACACATAGTTTTACTTACATAATGAAATTCAGTACAGCAATTTAAAAGGGGATTAGCACACAAAATGTCTGATTGTGAGCCAACCCAGTCTTTGTATGGTAGGCTAGTGACACTGGAGTGACACTGCCATTAGACAGGAAAAGAAGGGAGGTGGTGAAGTGGAACAATTGATGAGGTTATGTCTCCGAGGATAGAAAGCCAGTAATATGACTGTACTGTAGATAACGGAGGCCCCCTGGAGGCCAGCTCCTGTGGCCTTTGTGAGAAACTTAATACTCTCATGCCTAGTGAGAAATATTATGTTATCTGTCACCTGGCTAGGATAAATTCCCTACTTGTTAGCACTGTAAATATAGTACAGCATGCAAGTGTTTGAGTACATTAAGCTACAGTCAGGGATATCAGAGCTTGAGTCAGAATGGTGTCATACTATTGGTTTATTCAGAGATTTGATAACTTGTACAGCCCTTCTAGATGACATATTGTTCTTATTAAAGGTATGTTTGAACCAACACATTTTGACTAATAAAAAAACTATTGAGCCCATTGAGTATTATCTTATTTGCATAATGTTAATGAGACACTTAGTTCTTTAGATTTGTTTAAGATTACCTTTAGATTAGCAGAGTCTTCTATAAACTGCAGTAAACAGCACTAAGTCAATACTTGGTGGAAAAATGCTTTGCTTAAATATGCACCATAGTCTCAGGTACACTTTGTGCAGTTTTATAAGGAAATTGACTGGTAAGCATTTCTTCTGGAGCTTTTGACTGTCACGATTGCTTCTGATTTGTCAGGTAATCCCTGACAGTCAGCATTATGTTTTTTTGTCTGAAAATTGGTTTATTACTTAATACGTTACTTTCTTTTCTCACATCCAAACATTTTTCTAAACATTTCAAGTTTAAGTAGCTCTTTATTGCCATTACAATGTACACAATGTACAGTACACAGTGAGATGAAATAACATGCATGCATGACATACACTCTGTTTAAACTGACAGGACATAACAGATAAAGAAGCATGCAGGAAGAGGTTAATGGAAACAGTGGGCTGATTACGCAGGGGGGCAGTAAGAGCATAAATATTTCAAATGACAAAAACATTACATTAAAGCCTGCATTGACATTCAGCACTAGCAAGGTCCATAGCTGCAACCTGAAATGAAATGATGTTTAAAGTGGCAGTGGAGTATTGTGGTTGTGAATAAGTACTATCAAAGTGTCGGTGTGTGTGAACAGTAAGTCATAGACAATGGTTCTGGCTCGAAAAAACTACTAAGGTGACAAGTGCAATATAAAGTGGACAAGTGTCCGTGCAGTGGAGGGAGGGTGTTAGTTTGGAATAGAGGCCCGAGTGGTGTGTGTGGAGGGGGGAAGCATGGTATTCAGGAGTCTGACAGCCTGGGGGTAGAAGCTGTTACCCAGTCTGGCAGTCTGTGAGCGAATTCTGCAAAGCCTTCTGCTGGGTGGCAGAGGGGCAAATAGACTGTAGGAGGAGTGAGAGGATTGTCCACATTGCTGGAGGCCTTGCAGATGCAGCATGTGTAAAAAAGTTTGGGGTTTAATTTTTGCATGATTTTTTTTTTTATTGATGCAATAATGCAGAAGTGATCAAATAAATGTGAAAGACAAAATTAATATAGAAAAAACAATTAGAGTGCCTAAGACTTTAGCACAGTACCATAAAATATTCAACTCTATGAACTATTAGGTGATAACATTTATTATATTATAAAGTTTTTTAAATATACATGCATATCTGTTTTCCCATATATATATATATATGAGAGAAAGAGCGAGAGAGCTGATTATATCCAAGTTAAACAGCATGTTTTGCGCAGTAATCGTGCTATGATGATGTTTATAAAAGGTCAACAAAGTCATCATTACCATTCCTCCATCATTGACATGTTTTTTAGTTTTATATATATATATATATATATATATATATATATATATATATATATATATATATATATATATATATATATATATACACACACACACACACACACACACGGGTTGAATTAAATAAGTCAAATCAAGCATTTGGCCAGTGGGCCTTGAGTTAAACATGTGCTCTAAACCAAAAATACTGTATCTGTGAAGACTGTGTAAATGGAAATTGTATTCAATATTTCTTACCTGATCTCCATCTTTCCTTACAGGAACTGCATCTGCCGCTGAAAAGAGAAAGGGAGAGTAAAAGAGCAATTAGAAGGACAAACTTACACAAGCTCTCTGCCAACAGTTAAGCCTCGTTTTTTGCTCATGTTCACAAAAAGCCAAACCAAATGACCAAATCACCAAACTGCCATCAGTGACATAATGACAGAAAGGTGTTACCATCTAGGGTTATCATTTATCAGTAATATAATTTTCTAGAAATAAATGAACATGCAGTTCTCTGTTCTCTGTCAGATCTCTGTCAGATCTAAGGTTAAATGCTGCCAAATAAATAAACAATATTATAAATCATCTAATAATGTTCTCTATATTGAAACGGTGAATGCATATAAAACCACATATGACCATGTATGGTGCAAACATCCAGCCTCATAGGAAAAACAACTCTTTGGAAAATACGTCATTACAGACGTCACCCAGTGAAAGTGACCCCACCTGTATAGGGCTAAGGTCTAATGCTGATCCGATCAGAGCAGTATAACAGAAAACATTTTGTGTCTCACTCTCCTCCTAGCAAACATCTCATTACATTTAATACTTTCTTACAGTTCTTTTTTCATATATGGTGCCAATATCAATTTTGGCAAATGAAACCCCCAAAAAATTAATAAAATTCTACTCTTTCCAACCTCGAAAGTTCAAATAGCATTATTCTTTAACCCTACCTTAAACACTTAACCCTACCTTCTCCTTGTAAAGATGACCATTTTAGCTTTTTCAACTCAGAAACTAAATCATCTTTAAAGCTGTGGTGTATTTTTCTTGTTTATTTGATTATGCTCATTTTAGTTTTATCCAAATCAATACGATCATGATGACTCGCATACACGTTAACTGTTATACTAAGAATATGACTATGAGCTTGTTGTGTGAAGAAGCACGAAGAAGGCGCCTTCCTATCTAGTTTGGTCTATCTTATTGTGTAATCGAAGAAGTTTGTATTTAAGCTGTATTTTTAGAGACACATCAGACCAGACTCAGATCAGACCTGACCAAATCAGACCAGATACCAAATATACTCTGGAGACATAGAAACCATTGATGATCAGACCATTATTGCAATTGACTTTCTCTCGTTTTTTTCACCATTTGTGTGCACTTAATAAATTTCCCATACTTCTACAACCTGGCTCTTTGCTGGTCTCCTGATTCCTGATTCTGACTTCTGGAAAGATTTTTAACAAAGCCTATGACTGTATTAAAGGCCTCTAACTGTAAATTGGTTTCACTCTGAACAATAGGTTTCTCCCTTATTTCCCCTAAGCCCCATCATTAACATATAATGGACTGTACGTATTTCCTGATATTTGTGAAAAGATACCATTAATAAACAATTCACTGCCTGTGCTGCCATCTAGTTTTAACACTGTGAAATGCAGGGGTGTTTATCTCCACTTGTTTTTTTCACAAGATGTTTTTCAAGCAGTGTGCGTGACATTGAATTACAGAGGAAAATACAAATTAATTGAATTTTTTTTTTTACACTGTTCACCCCTCATACACAGGAATCAGGGCCTGTTTTACTAGCTTAGACTCCTGACCATGGATGGCTGTGGCATCATTGAGACTTGAACTCATGATCTCTTGACAATTGAGATCATTGTGAATGCTTTTCTGATTTTGCCATGAGGGAGAAAAGAAAAGGTTTCTAACATCCAAATTCTCAAACCCTACATCCAGCAGTTTAAATGGCGTAACAAGTAGTTACACTTATAGATACACTAAAAAAAAACAACTAGATGCACACTGAGTTCTGAAATACACTCTATGGCCAAAAGTTTGTGGACACCTGACCATCACACCCAGATGTGGTTCTTCCCCAAACTGTTGCCACAAAGTTGGAATCACAAAATTGTATAAGATGTCTTTGTATGCTGTAGCATTACCGTTTCCCTTCACTGGAACTAAGCGGCCCAAACCTGTTCCAGGATGACAATGCCCCTGTGCAGAAAGCGAGCTCCATGAAGACATGGTTTGCCAAGAACTCGAGTGTCTTGCACAGAGCCCTGACCGCACTAATGCTCTTGTAGCTGAATGAACACAAATCCCCACAGCCACGCTCCAAAATCTGGTGGAAAGCCTTCCCAGAAGAGTGGAGCTTATTATAACAGCAAAGGGGGGAATAAATCTGGAATGGGATGTTCAACAAGCACATATGGGTGTGATGGTCAGGTTGTCCACATACTTTTGGCTATATAGTCATCCAGGCAAAATGTTTAAAAGCATATACAAAATAAATCTTATATTTAATTCATGCCCTAGGAGTTATCAAGGATGTAACTGCAGTAAAACAAGAAGATCTGTTACCCTCTGATTGATGGGTAGTGATGTGGACACAGGGCAACGGTGTACACTACAGAGAAAGCAAGGAACTAGTAAACAACGTGTTCTCTTTACTCCCTTCATGAGTTTCACTGTCCTATGTTTCTGCACACATACTCATGGTGTCAGAAGTGTACTAAAATGGCTCAAGGGCTTGAACAGATAGATCCACTCATTTTTTTTATGAGCATATCACTGACAATGGTGAATGAATGGTGCATCTACTGCAGTGCTGCGCTACGATGAGACTGCAGGAGACGGCATTGTCTGCGGCACTGAAAATGATCACATGCCAACAGGTCACAGACATTAGCATGACTGGTTGGGCAGCTAGAGCAAAAGAGCTTCCCCACAGCCTATGTCACTTTTTTACCATGAGAGAGGAGCTCAGTGTTCATGGGCTAATACGCAGAGTCATACTCATGGTCCTTAACTGCTGCATGTATATATTTTAATACGAAGGGGAAATGCAGCTTAAGAGACATTTTGCAGTTCATGGTGTTCCTCACACCCTCATGAGTGACAGTGCAAGTCAATCTGTGTGCAATGACTCTGCAGTTTGCAGTACATGTATGAAGAATGTAAAACAAGAATACAGGTTTGTTCCTCTGATTGATGGGTAATGATGTGGATATAGGGTGAGACTGTACCTTACAGCAGAAGCAAGAAAATACTAAAAAAAAAACTGTTCTCTTTACACTCTTCATTAGCTTCACTGTCCTCTATTTCTGCACACATCTACGAAATCTCTCTCTGCTCTCTCAGATTCATTTGTACCACAGTTGTATTCGTGTGTGTGTGTGTGTGTGTTTTGGTCTTGGCTGGTCCCCATGAGTAAAACTGCTGTTTTAGAAAAACTGCAGCTTTTAATTAAAAAAAAAAAGAGAGAGATAAAATGTTTAAGGTTAGAGTTAGGTTTAGGTGTACTCACAAGAATAGTAAGAATAATGTGTGTGTGTGTGTGTGTGTGTGTGTGTTAATTGCTGGGCTCTTTTTCTGTAAGTACAGTGGAGCCTCTGAGCATTGGGGCCATTTCCACAATCAGTCTTTCTTACCCTGGAGAGAAAGCATACAGAATACTGGAGTTGAGGAAAAGAAAATGAACAAGGCAAAAGTCTGGTGGGTAAAAAAGCATATTTAAATGATGACAGCTATGTAGGGAGAAATTAGTTTTTGAAAAAGTAGTTCGTTCATTCATTTTTAGTAACCACTTTATCCTGGGTTAAAGGTCAGGGTTGCAGTGGATCCATAGTCTATCCCAGGAACTCTGGGCACAAAGCAGGAATACACCCTGTAGTCTATTGCAAGGCAACACACGGCCAGGCACATTCACAAGCTCATTCACACTTAGGTGCAATTTGTGAGGGGGATATAAAATAGTTTTGTCAAAATTGCATTCCCTATTTTCATTTTATAAGAACAGTTTTATCAAAATTGCAGTCACTATTCTCATTTTATAGGAACAGTCCACACAGGATGTTGATTAAATTTATGTTTACATAAAAAGAACATTACACAACTGTTTCTATACATTCAACATTTTAGAGAAGAATATCACTTTAGCTGTGCAAAACGGAAGGTCCTCACAGTAGCACTAGGCAAAAAAGAGGGAAAAAATACTATACACGAGATACACATTTCATCTCAACAAACCAGGAGAAACACTGCATTCCTTATACAATGCTCATACTGCATCCTGGCATATATAATACTGCATCCTGGCATATATAATACTGCATCCTGGCAGGAACAAACTGGGGACAGATATTGTGGCATAGAATGTGGAGGTGTCATCATCAACTTTTTGCTATGGTAGAGGGAAGGATGATAACTCTCTCATAGAAAGACTGGTGTCATCTAGTGAAGCTTACAGAGGATGAGTAAAGTCCAAGAGGCCATTTTATCTCCAGTGCAGACTGAGTCAACAGGTTGAGGGAAAACAGAGTAAAAATGGCTTATAACAATGCTAACATTGTTCTGAATGTAAAATAGAAATGACATAAGGGATGTAGGAATGGTATAGAGAATGGGTGGTTGCAGTGAGTAGCACAGATCACAATGTACAGTATGAAGATTAACTGAATTTCTACTTTCTTTTTTCCCTGATTTTCTCCCTAATTTAGTCTTGGCCAGTACTTGATACCAGTCAGGCCTCCCCTATCATACAACAGCTACCAACTGGGAAGGGCAAAGGCTATCATACACTTCCTTTGAGACATGTGAAGCCAGCCAATTGCATCTTTTATGAACTGCTGCTTATACTGCATCACAGGGTGGAGTAACACACTCGGAGGGAAGTGCTATCTGCCCCCTTCAGCATGCATGAGCTCATGTGTAAGAATGTGTAAAAGACATTAGACACTGGAAAAAGACCAGGTGATTTTTATTCTGATCTTCAAATGCCCAGTATGGGTGAGTCTATGCCCATGATAGCCTCAGATTCTTGCTCTTGGCTCACAGGAGTGGAACCTAATGTGGTCTTCTGCTGTTGTAGCCTATTGACCTCAAGGTTCAATGTTTTGTGCATGCTGAGATGCTTTTCTGCTGATCACAGTTGTAAAGACTGATTATTTGAACTATTACATCCTTCCTGGCAGCTTGTAACAACCTGTCCATTTTCCTATGACATCTCTTATCAACAAGGCGTTTCCACCCACAGAACTGTCACTCACTCAATGTTTCTTTGCTTTCGCACCGTTCTGTGTAAACTCTAGTGACTATGTGTGTGAAAATCCCAGGAGATCAGCAGTTTGTGAAATACTCAAACCAGCCCATCTGGCATCAACATCCATGTCATGCATAAAGTCACAGAGATCACTCTTTTTCTTCATTCTGATGATTGATGTGAACATTAACTGAAGCTCTTGACCTGTATCTGCATGTTTTTTTTGCACTGCAGCTGTATAGGTGTTCCTAATAAAATGGACAGTGAGGCTATATATATATTGCATTGCGTGATATTGCATAAACACTGGCTCCTAGACAAAATGGAGCACTTATTTTAGCAACAACAAATGGGAATGTTTTTCTATTTAATGGGGAAAGAAAGTTAAGAGGTAATTCTTGCCAATAGAATAGAGGGATAACTTGTCTAATAACTTTAAAGGGACGAATGAATCATGAACCAACTATGTTGATGATAGTCTTAGGTGTAGATCCCTGGTGAACAACCAGACCATGTTACCTTGATGAAGCATGGGGTCCGCAATGATAGTCTGCCTGAATCCTTTTTTCTCTTGCTACACACTGAAGTAAGACATGCACTGCCTCCCAGGTTTGCTCACTTCTCCTCATCTGATCATCAGTGGAAACCATGGAAACAATAGCAGTTGGTAACCTAAAGCACACTGGAAGGGGATGAGGCCTGTCGAGGATCGAATGAGGGAATTTTGTCTGTATTCCACTCAAGGGAGATAATGACTCAAGTCCTGTTGGTTGTTGTGAGACATGACACCCATGCCATTTTCAGAGGTGTCCACTTCAACCATGAATGGTAATGACTCAGCATAGCACAGGATAAGGGTAATGATTTATCAGCATAGCAGAGTATAAGGGTACTGGTGAATTAGTAGTCGATGAGATCTTGAAAAGCTTGAATTGTTTTTTAATTGAAATTTTCTTTTAAGGAGTGAAGTGAGGGGAGCTGCCATGGAGCTGAAGCCCTACATGAACCTACAATAGAAATTGGCAAACTTTAAAAACATCTGCAATTTCTAGGATGTTTAAGGTTCAGACCATGATGATACCATTTCTACCTTAGTCTGGTCCATTTCAACAGCTCTTGCATTCAGAATGCAGCTGAGGAACGAGGCAGAGGTTTGGTGAAAATCACATTTATCCAGTTTATTCTCTTTAAAAGCTTGAGTGACTCACATGTTCATCAAATATTCACAGTGCCCTGATCTGGTAATGAAACCTGTCCCCTTCTCTGATTTGAATGAAATTTTAGGAGCTCCAGTCAAATCCAGTTTGATGAAGATATGTGTGCCTCATACCATTTCTAGGGCTACTTCACTTTGAGAGTGTAACCTAAAGCCAATACTTTTCTTTACATATTCCTTCAAAGCTACTAAAGACCTCAGCAATGCTTGATATAGGGTTGAAATCTGACTGCTTTTCTCTGTCTCTGGACTTTCAATTTGCGCTGTATGGCAAAGAAGTGAGATACAGATGTCATAGCAATGGGGTGCCTTGAGGGGAGTTCACCATTAGTCCAGGATATGGAAGGGTCATAACTGGCTAGTGAGGGAATACCTGACAATATTGGGCTATGGGGAGACTTGGTCACCAGAAAGGAAATAGTTTCAGCATGGAGGCATCCAGTGAGTCCAGTGACTACAGGGCTGATGTCCAGGGCATGTGTGTTAAGAGGGCTGGTTATGGAGGGTGCAGACACCCTGTACCTCTCTCTTGTTTTAACAATCTGTTGCTGAAATGGGGTGATCGAGATGCTTGTTCAAACTGGGGAAAGGTTTGCTGTAGGGCCATTTGGTTGTGATAAATGGCGGTGGCCAAGTGTAGTGCTCTCTCACAGGAAGAATTCTCTCCCAGACACTGTATTAGGTTGTAGAGTCAATTAAGTATTTTTATATAGTCTTGAGAATAGTAAGATTAGATTTGTTTATGAAGACTATTTGTTAAGATATTGATATTGGTGCCTTGTTATTGATTATTGTTTCATGGTAATAATGATTGTGAAGGAGAAAGTTCCACCAATGAGTTTACTGTAATTTAGACAAATGCTTAGTGTGTACTAGATTCAACACTAGTAGATATATGAGGTATTAATGGTTATTATAACAAAGCTGAACAATGTATTGTTAAATTATAGCAGTCAACAAACACTGTGCCACTTTTTTTTCTAAAAATGAAACCCTTGAAGTAATAGTGAACACTGACTGGATGAAACATTTACTCTTTCATGAATTTTATCTATATTCATATACAGAAATGAAACTGAATACAAACACATTATTCTGAATGAATAGATGATGTGTTCTAAACAGATACAAATACAGATACAAACAGGCAGGGCACTGTTCTTTTGTTTTGCTCCAATAGCCGTACAGAGCTCTACCTTATTTCTATACAAATTGGCACAAAATACCCAAAAGAAACATGCTTTTATTTATTAAAATGCTTTATGTAGTCCTGTGGACTGTGCTTTTAAATTATGATTTTAAATAAAAGTGCACAGCATAAACTGAGTGTCTATTGAATTTACAATTCACTTACAGATGCAAGTGAAAAAAGTATATACATAAAGCATCAAACGAGAGCAGCATGGCACATCCAGGCTTTAATTTGATGTGGCAGTGTGGATTTAAATTCTTGTTAAAATGGAGCTGAATGAGGTTGATGCGATGCATTACATGATGCTTCATGTGATGCTTCCCACAACACATCTCATATAAATTGGCCCTAAGTGCCACAACCATAACCATATTTAGACCTTGGTAGTGAATGCAGCGCTGCAGGCTACATCCTTTCTTCTCAACAAAGAAGAAGCCTGTAGCTATGGGTGATGTGGACAGGCAGAGGTAACCAGGGGACAGTGCATTTTAGATATATTCTTCCTTAGCCAAGGACTCAGGAAGGCACAAGGGGTATGCCTTGCTACAAGAGAAAGGAGTGGAAGGCTACCAAAGTCTATTAAAGACCTAATAGATTGTGTGTTGAACTGCGTTTTTAATTTAAATGCTTGTTAAAATGGATCTGAATGAGGGGATTGCGATGCATTATGTGATACTACATGTGATGCTTCACAAAACAGCAAAAACATCTAGTGTAAATTGGCCCTCAGAGGTCTATGTTTATTGTTAAACCAAATAATTTTAATTTCATTGTAGGGTTTTTTTCTATGTGAGATATTGGGTTAGTACTCTATGCTAGTACAGTTCTATACCTATATATTTAGTCTATACCAGGTATGTTAGCACTTTCTTTTAATTTGGTGTATCCTTTTCTAATATTAGTAAGGTTTATGTTTGTATTAGCTTTCACAGGACTTTACTGAGGTTTTTCATGTATGAAATGTGAAAGTATATACAGATACCAATGTAATTTTGTTTTGTTGTGTGTATATTTTTAACTTCCAACTCTTATGTTGGTTTGGGTTGACAAATGATATGGAAAGAAACCTGCTTAGACCATCAGTGAAGCCTTTTGCTATCATCTATTGATGGAGCATGCTACATCAGAGATGTCTGACTCTACTATGTATGGTAGTGTGGGATGAGGGTCTTTCAGAATGAGAGCACTGTTAAAAGGTGTAAACAGTAAGACGTGAGTGGTGCAGCTAGTTCTGAATTAAGCACCAGTAAAAATAGTTCTGAAGTGCTTTGATTGTGGTTTCTGTTATCTCCTTTCCTCATCCATTTTTAACACCTATACACTCAGGATGTAGCCCAAGATGGTCTAACGGGGCTCACATTTCTCAGGTTTGACAAAGAGGTTAATCTGAGGTAGACATTTGAGCATTTATCTGACATGCTCTGCATCTGAAGTGGCATAGAAAAGAATGTCATATACAGTCCCCTCCGAAAGTATTGGAAAAAAGAACAATTTTCTATGTTTTTGCTATACACTGAAGACATTTGCGTTTGAGATCAAAAGATGAATATGAGATGATAGATCAGACTTTCAGCTTTCATTTCCTGATATTTACATCTAGAGGTGTTAAACAACTTTGGCAACATGGCATCTTTTGTTTCAAACCACCCATTTTTCAATAAATAAAAAATTTTGTAACATGTGACTGGCAGGTGTTTCTTGTTGCCCAGATGTGCCCTGTTAGATTGAACCTGAAGCCTGCTGCACCAGCAGAAAATAAGTTCTACTATAGCCTAGTCTGAATATACTATATGGCTACTATGTTCACGTTTACATATTAGTTTTAAGATGTCTTAGTTTTAAGTTACAACATAAAACTTACACCTAACCCCTATTAGGTACAATTTTTGCCCTAACTAAAACAACTCAATGATTCTGTTCTTAGAGCACAATGTTTCCTTGCACAGAGTAAAAGGAGCATTTACACCTAAATACAAACTGTTTTCTTTGTATTTTGTTAAGAGGATTTCTCCATGTGAATAGTTATGGTCTATGATTACCTTGAAGAAATACAGTTTCTGTAATGGAACACAAACAGGAAGGATTATAAGACTACAAATAAATCAGCCAGTGTAGCGAGCTCTTTCCTGGGTAGTAAAATATCATCAAATTGAGATATTGGCAAGGCATTATATACCACAACATTTTTTTTAAACATTTACCATAAATGTAATACTTTGTTGCTCAGCATATTGAAATGTGTACTAATTTTGCAAGCATTAATTATTTGTTTGTTTCTATGGTTCATTACAACTTAAGTAGCAGAACAAAATGTGCATACCAGTATAAAACACAAATACAATCAATAGTTAAAATGAGTCACCACTTTACTGTAAAGCACCTGTAAACCAAGTCCTTCTTGGTTTTGTTAATTTATTTAGGGTTAAAATATACCTAACCTGAAATAAATATATTACACTGAAAAAATGGAATTTAACCACTTCCCTGTGTCTCAAGATATTGCAATCATGGGTGTAATGTTTCCTGTTTATCTCGGATTGTGTTTATGATTGGCTGGTGATGGGGAAATATGTCTCTCTGGGCAACAAAATTTGATCTGTGATCACCTTAAGGACTACTAGTGATGATGTACCTTAAGTGTCTATGGTGCAACCAAAATTCTGCACCTTTCTAATTTTTAACTAACTACTCTCAATGTATGGTTTAGAACTGATTTTACACCCAGAGTTATGATTTTATATTCAGCTGGTGCAACTGGTCCCTGGACTTAATTATTGATGCTCTCTTCATGGGTAGCTCTGCATGGCAGGGACATGCACTGAGGATGGCAGCACAAGTTTGACTCTAGAAAGTCAAATCTCAGCTTCTCCAGAGGAATACAGGGTTTTGTTGTGCTAGCCAGGGTAGCTCTAAACCTTGACCATTAAGGCAATGATGGAGACATGATGGAGTACACCTATATGATGGAGTATGCCTATATTCATGTCCAGTGTGTAGTGTACCTGCTAATGCAGCCAATTCCTAAGGGGTTGCCATTCTGAATCTTAGCAGACAAAGGGGGAACACAGGGCACCAACAGGAGGTTTAGTTGATTGATCACAGATTGACCACAAGTGGCAGGTTTTGAGCTTCAAGTGAAAGGCACAGGGAGTGGACATTTTCCATTTTCTTTCAGAGGGGTAGTGTAAATGCTCAACTGCAGGGTTGTATTGTTGCATTGACTTACAATCTGCAGAAAAGTGGATGGCAGCACAGAAAATAGCATTGCCACCCTGCAGCACCTGGATCCCTGGTTCAATCTTGAACTGGGGTTACTGAGTTTCATATGCTCTCCCCTTTATCCATGTGGGTTTCCTCTGGGTTCTCCAGTTTCCTTCCACCTCTCAAAAACATGCTGTTATGTGAATTGGCCATAGGTCTGAATGAGTGTGTGAATGTGTGTGCATAGAGCCCTGCAATGGACTGGTGCCCCGGGTCTATGTCCGGCCAGGATAGGCTCCAGATATACTATGACCCTGTCTAGGATAAAGTGGACACTAAAGATTAATGAATGAACAAAAGTTGCTTCTCTCACCACAGTAAAGGCAAAGTTTCTCATTGACTCTGTGATTGCTCTGCTTCACCAATAATTGTGTTCTCCCAAATTTCGTTTGCTTAATCCTCTGGCACTAAACATGAAAACAGAAAGGAACATTGTCATTGGACTGGGGAAGAGGAACACAAAGAAGGTTGTCAGTGAGCATTGAGAGTTTAAGGTACAGAAGGTGAGGACATAATCTGATGCTAGGCCCTTTCTCTGCTGAAGCATAAACAACTCTCCTGCCTTGAGACAGGGTGGTTGAAAACCTCACAAAAATGTAATCAAACTGTGGGTAGAACTTTTGTTCATTAAAAGCAGCCATGACCCTGGTAAGAGATTTTCCAGTGATTTTCCAGAAACAATATATTGTTTTCACCTTGGGCATAAATGGTGGGTGAGCAAACATAACTCTTAGCAAACAAAAGCTCTTATAATCTCCAAGAGATCCATCATACATCATAGAGCAATGCAGAGTTTTAAAGAGGATAGCTTCTGCGGAAAGGGGCTGAATAGATCTTGCGATTCAGGGTTAAGTGTGGGACTGAGCTGAAGTTTGGTGGCACGGAAAGCTTGGGCAAGATCCTCAATGGCAGACGAGATGTGCTGTAGTAGTATGGTATGAGCGTAAGCCTCAAGAAGTTTTCCTTGCTTTGACGCTGATCATCTCAAATCCTGTACTTCTGCCTAATTGAAGTTGTAAGGCAAAGTCAGGACTGTTTGTCTCCATGTGCATATGCTAATTTCTATGCACATCATTGTAAAACAGAAGCAAACATACTCCAATAGGCAAATCCACATGCAAGGTCAAAAATCAGGCTTGTTTGTTTATAAAAATCATGCAGACAAACAATACAGAAATTGCTACACAGCAATTTACATGGTAAACTATGAAATTGGACAGAAACCAAAGTAATTTGTAAGAAAGAAAATTACATTATATTTCAGTGTTTAAAGCATTTTCAGTATTTGAAGCAAGACTTTTTATCTCCTCTCTTCTACATTTTTCTTTTCTAATTTATACTGGTTTAATCCTATATTCCATCTTCCTCTTCCACATTGCTCAGCCCTTCCCTCCCACCTTCCTCTCCTCTGACTCATTCATTGCAGTCTCCTTTACTCTGTCTGTTAATCTCTCTCATTCCCTCTCTCTGAACTGTCCTATCTCTCTTCATGCTGGATCATACACACTACAGAATCATGGTTATAAATCATAGTATTGAGCACTTTAAACCATGTCAGTCACAGTGTAGGCTGGATCATAGAATCAAAACTCCATTTACACACTTGAGATTTTAATGTTGGAGGTAAGAACATGTTTGTACGTGTTCTTGAACATGTGTATAGCAAAAAAGAAACTGAATTAATTCTCCAGAATTATTATTCTTGAAAATTACTTAAAATGAAAGTATACATTCAGGTCCATAAGTATTTGGACAGTGACACAATTTTTGTAATTTTGCCTCTGTACATCACCACAATAGATTTGAAATGGCGCAATCAAGACGTGATTGAAGTGTAGACTTTCAGCTTTAATTCAAGGGGTTTAACAAAAATATTGCATTAACCCTTTAGGAATTGCAGTCATTTTACATACATTCTTAAAAAGGATTGCAATGGCGAGCTCAAAAACACCAAAAGGCCTAGAAGACCATGGAAGACAATTAAAGTGGATGATCGCAGAATTCTTGGTGAAGAAAAACCCCTTCACAGTATCTAGCCAAGTCAAGAACACTCTCAAGGAGGTAGGCATATCATTGTCAAAGTCTACAATCAAGAGACGCCTTCATGAATGTACAGAGGTTTTACCTCAAGATGCAAACCACTGTTAACACTCAAGAACAGAAAGGCCAGATTAGACTTTGCTAGAAAACATCTAGAAAAGCCTGACCAGTTCTGGAAAACCAAGATTAACTTGTACCAGAATGATGTGAAGAGAAGAGTATGGGGAAGGAAAGGAAGGGCTCATGATCCAAAGCATACCACATCATCTGTCAAACATGGTGGAGGCAGTGTTATGGCATGGGCATGTATGGCTGCCAATGGAACTGGGTCACTGGGGTTTATTGATGATGTGACTGCTGATAGAAGTAGCAGGATGAATTCTGATGTGTATAGCACTATACTTTCTGCTCAGATTCAGTCAAATGCTGCAAAACCGATAGGACGACGCTTCATAGTACAGATGGATAATGACACAAAACATACCATGAAAGCAACCCAGGGGCTTCTTATGGCAAAGAAATGGAATGTTCTTAAATGGCCGAGTCAGTCACCTGACCTCTACCCAATTGAGCATGCTTTTCACTTACTGAAGACAAAACTGAATGCAGAAAGACCCACAAACTAGGAGCAACTGAAGGCGGCTGCAGTAAAGGCCTGGCAAAGCATCTCAAGGGAGGAAACTCAGTATTTGGTGATGTCCATGGGTTCTAAACTTCAGGCAGTCATTGACTGCAAAGGATTTGCATCCATGTATTAAAAATAATCCTAATCTTTATGATTATGTTAGTTTGTCCAATTACTTTTGAGCCTGTGAAAATGGAAGGACTCTGTAAAAAATGGCTATAATTCCTAAACGGTTAATTCAATATTTTTATTAAACCTCTTGAATTAAAGATGAAAGTCTACACTTCAGTCACATCTTGATTGCTTCATTTCAAATCCATTGTGGTGGTGTTTATTTAAACTATTTTTTAGCACAAAAAGTTTTTAAGTAGTGCATTGGTTATACAATATTAGCATCCTTGCAATTAATATTGAAGCCTGCTCTGGAGAGAATAATAGCACTGAGTCTCTTTCTGTAATGTGTAAGAAGGTTGGAGACACTTGTAGAGGGATCTTGGTGCACTCCTCCATACAGAACCTTTTAAGCTCTTAGGTTTTTTAGGTTTGTGCATGTGGACTTCCCTTCCCTTTAATTTTGGTCCCATCTGACCACAGCACATGGCACCAGATGCAGGCACTGGATTTTGTGAGATGCTCTCAAGAAAGGCTTCTCTCCTGCAATGTTCTTAGTTTCTAATTTTAACAGATATACTGCAATATAGCCGAGCTGAATAGTCAAGCTAAATTATAAGCAGAAGAACACTAAACTGTTCATTCATCTTCGGTAACCACTTCATCCTCCAGTCCATCACAGAGCATCATGCACACACATGTTCACACATAGGGGCAATTTAGAGTTGCCAATCCATCTACCTTAAATTCAGGCATCAGTGATCTACAGGTGCTATATGCCAAAATGCCAAAAGGTCAATTTCAGTTCTATTCAGTCAAAGTGCCCATAAAACTGTGTTACAGTGTATCGTATTGCATACATATTTATTTAACAAAGTAATTCCACCTTGTAATTTTTAGCCACATGGATCTAAATCAATCCAATACCTTCAGACAGAGACTCTCACATAGGGCAATATGTAATAAAGCAATGCAGTGACAGCCATACAAGAACTTCCCAACAAATATACTGTATATTATAGCATTAAACACATTAAGATAGGAACCTGAGCAAGTACAGTATTAACATTTATACCACATGTACACTTTACTGAAAATATTGTTGCTGGCCAATGTGACAAGATCCCAGCTTCTCTACAGGCTCTAATTCAAGTGTTTGTTTTATACTATCACAAGTACTATGTCTGTAGGATCAAAGACTGAAGCATTATGACTATGCTGAGGTTAATATGTGACAGATTTGTAATCTGGTAACTCTAAAAGCCATTACTTTACAACAGGAATTATGAACAGCTATAGCAAAATGCTAGCAACACAGATTTGTAGATTTGATTATAATACCGTCCCTATGGCAATTGCAGTCTAATGCATATATTTGGAGGAGATGATTTCTTGCAACAGACCAGACAGTGGACTATTGTATGATAAGCACTTGACCCATATTCTACGTATCAAACCTCCTCTCTTCTCCTTCTCTCACTATAAACCAGATACTAATTATAGCTCATCATGCTAAATATGAGAGCCATGCTTCTCCTTGCAAACAGTAAACCCATTTACTGAAATCCAGAGCTGAATGGGCAACTACACCTTCACACAGCAGCAACTAAGCAGTTCATTCATAATGCCTTTCTATAAGGGGCAAAAAAAAAAAACTGATGTAGATGAATCAGTCCAATTTTCTGCTCTACTTTGCTACTTCTTCACTGTAGGGTGTCAAGTATACACTGGCCCCTATTTTCTGAGACAAAAAAAAACAGCACTTTGTCTCCAAGCCCCCCTTTAACGCTGACTCAATGACAATCAAAGGTCAAATATGGCGCCAATTGTTTCATTCCGGCTCAGGCAGTGGCCCAGGTTTGATGTAATAGGTTCGACTCTTTGAATGGCAGCTGTGAATGTGCCTAAAGAAAGAGCAGCACTAAACAGTAATGATTTATGCTGAGAACTGCCATCAAATCCTGTCCTCAAATTAGCTCTACTCATTGCAAGTGCTATTAGATAAAATGCAGGCTAAATGGCATGTACACACACACACGCACACACACACACACACACACAAACTCAACTGCACATAATGCAGATCTCTAAATAAACTTGGTGACATTTGGTGAGCCTTCGGTGAGCCTTCAAACTCACACACGCATATTTGTTTCCTCTACTCTACCACTTGGGATCCCTTGTATGTCTTCTCTCACTCCTTTTCATTCATCCTTATCTTTCATTGCCATTTACCCTTATCTTCCACACCACAATACCCCATAAAGATTATCTTTCATCTATTCTCCTGTCTTCCTTCTTGCTTCCATCACTGTCTCTATAACACCAGCCCACCCCCGTCCCTGATTCATGTGTGGTGGTTAACCCCTCATCTGAATGCTGCCTCCACCACCTTTCAGTTCATCTGTTTTTCCTGGCATCCCTTCAGGACCATTAGAAATCACAGTCTATCCTCGAAGACAAACAGCCTTCAACCAGAGGGTTTCCATAGAAACACTCACACTTTCCCTGGTCGGGGGGGTGTGTGTGTTAGCATCGTCCACTCCACCACCCCGGTCCCTTTTCAAACCCAATAAAAATGTAACGAAAACAGCAGAGGATCTTACTGATAGTGCGGGAGCCAATACAGCCCATGGTGTCTTAGTGAGGGCCGGCAAGTGACTGAGAAAGAGGTGCCTTTTCAGCAGACATCGCTCTCTTTCTTCTCCCGGTGTCTCTGTTGTCCTCTTCTCTGTGTCCCTCTCTCTCTCTCTCTCTCTCTCTCTCTCTCTCTCTCTCTCTCTCTGCAAGGCTGCGTGCAAGTGTGTGCCTCTCTCACTCTCCTCGTCATCCATGTCTCCTCCCTCCCAGCACGCCCACCCTGCCTCAACCCCCTCCTTCCCCCTTCCCCACACACACTTAAAGCACACATGTTCAGTGGTATGTTGTCAGATTTAAGTCAATAAAGCAGTAAAGTATATTTTTGCTGCTATATAATTTAATAAGATTATATTTTTTGTATAATAGATTATTTCCACCTATTACATCCTTACCACTATCTTTACTGTCTTATACTATAAAGCTGCACTGAAAATCACTATTTTTATTACATTTAGTCTGCCTCTTTTTACTAAAGCTTTCGAGCAGACAATTTACAGAAAAAAAAAATTATAAACCAACAAATTTAAGGCTTGGTTATTTTATGTGCCGTTGAACCGTTTAGACTTTGTGGACTGAACAAAGGGTATTCGCAGTCATGGTATAAGGGAACTTGGTTGACAATGCAGACAATTTCTTTCTGACAATGCAGTACATAATTGTCTACACCCATCCATTTTGCTTCTCCCCCTTTCCATTTTTATTTTGCACCATCACATTCTGCAGACTATGGACAACAACTGTCACTCTTTCTCTGTTATGTTCTCACACAGTAGGGGTGGGCTCTGTAACCTTGAACGCACCCAGTCATGTGCACACAGCATACAGATCTGACTACTTCAGTGTGTGCCTACACTGTTTTATTGCTTTGAAGAAAACAGAGGTCAGGGCAGGGACTAAAATGCTAATATTATGGATGAAGGAGAGAGAAGGAAAGAGAGGAAGGGGAGAAAAAGAGAATTAAGAATAAGAGTAAAACACATTCTTTTCTACTATGGCATAATTTTTACATCTATATTAACACTATTAGGAAAGAACTTCATTGAATAATGGTTCCCAAATTACATATTTTTAATTATTTAAATAATGTGTTTATTTTATGACAGTGTATACCTAAAACAACTGTTGCAAGGCCAACAGTGGCAACACTACATACTGATATAATTTATGTTTTGATATATAGAAACTTTTATTTTCATTATTTTGAAAGCATCATTGCTTTACAGAATCTATTTACATGTACCTCAGACTTTTGCACAGTACTGTATATTTACTCAGATGAGTGACAAATTAAAGGAAAAACACAATGTGTTCAGATGTTTCCAGCTAGGTGAACTGCATGACACAATTAAGCATTTAACATCCTACTATGCTCTGTCACATGTATAAAAATACTAAGCAAACCTTAGTTGATCTCTAGCTTGGATCTAGCTTTGTCAGAAGCATCAATCACTGCTAAACTGGCTTTTCTTTCAATAGGAACATTGATCATTACAATGTCAAATACACATCTGTGTATATGGAAAAGACATGGTCGGAAATTGTAGTCAATAGCAGACATTCAGTAACTGTGATTGAGATATGTAAGGAAAAACTTTAAAGTCTTCAAGTGAGTGAGAATGTCAGTGCAAACCATGATCAGGGTGTCAGTAAGAATAGTTACACAGAGAGGATTTGTAGAGTAGGGATGTGGTGCATAACAACGTCATTGTAAAGACTAATTCACATTAGAGTTCAGTGCTGCAGAAACCATAGGAATTGGTCAACAGAAGTATGGAAAAAATAAAATATTCAGATGAGTCATTGTTCACTATATTTTTGACAAGCAGGGTAGTGCATGTGTGGTGTACACCAAGAGAACAATACAAGCCTGAATATTTGACTCCTACAGTGAGGGGATCTGGTGGCTCTGTTATGCTGTGGAGAGCATTTTGTTGGAATGGCTTGCGTCCAATTTTCCCCTTAGAGTGAAGGGGACTCCAAATCCATACAAGGTTATATCATAATTTATCGTAATTCATATTAGTGGTTAACACAGTTGCCTCGCACCTCTGGAGTTGAGGGTTCAAATCCCGCCTCTGCCCTGTGTGTGTGGCGCTTTATGTTCTCCCTGTGCTTCGGGGGTTTCCTCCGGGTACTCCGGTTTCCTCCCCCGGTCCAAAGACATGTGCTGTAAGCTGATTGCCATTTCCAAATTGTCCGGAGTGTGTGCGCGATTGTGCCCTGTGATGGGTTGGCACCCCGTCCAAGGTGTCCCCCGCCTTGTGCCCCGAGTTCCATGGGATAGGCTCAAGGCTCCCCATGACCCTGTGTAGGATAAGCAGTATGGAAAACAGATGGATGGATGTTTTGGGCATTGTAAATACACTCAAAAATATAGAATGCCATTTGAGGACAATATAAAATACATAATATGACAGTATTAATTAATTGTATTGTATGGAGGACACCAGAAGAAATCTGGGTATTTTGCTACATTTTATTAACCACCACAATATTTTTTTAAAAAGTGCAAAATACTAGGGTGTGCTGGATCAAATAAGCTATAATGGGTGAAAGGTGGAAGGATGTTAAATCCTATTAAATTAAACCAAATTTGCAGTGATTAATTTGAAGAATACAACTATTAATGCAGGACTATATTGTCAATATACTAGATTCCTACTGTGTTTATTTCAATGGTTGTCATCTTCTCAATCATATATCATTGTTTTAGTCTTTTCTTAAATTTTCATTTTTAAAATTATCGCTTGCTTTGAATATTGCATCATACTAAATTTAACATTGAAGAAAAAAAATGCTTCCTTTTTCAGTCCACTTTTTCTATCCCTAATTTTGTAGCAGGCTTAAAGGCAAGAGACTGTGTTTGTAACTTTCCAATCACAAATATTAATGTAATGTTTGTACTTAAGTTGCCGACTCTGAACTCAGACCTTAATGAAACATTTCTATCCTGATAGGACTGGTCTACCTGATGACAGTGCCCCATCCTCATGCCATAAGAGGTCTTTGAAAATGATGTGCATTACATGATATGGCTTTGGCAGTCACCAGATCTCAACCCATTTTAACATCTGTGGGAGATTTTGGACTGAAATACTGGACATTGCTTTCCACCACCAATTTCAAAACACCAGTTGAGGGAATATATCTTGAAAGAATGTTGTTTCATCTCTCCAATACAGTTCCAGAGACTAGAGAATCTATGCCAAGGTGCAATGAAGCTGTTCTGTTTTTTTCATCTGTAGTAAATTTTCGATGTAGTACACCAAGTTTCCAAAGAAATGAGACATTTGGGACACAAGGCCACTGTGTATCATCAGCTGTGTAAGGAAAGTGCTTCTGAGATAAGTGGTGAGACAAGACTTTGATTCCATGGGATTCTAAAGTACCAAGAGTATAGATGATCTCTTTTTCTTTAAGTTTCTTTGCTTCATTGCTCCCATAGCAACAATTAGCAATGCAAACATAGATGTCATTAATGTTATGTCTATTGCTCTTAAAGTGTCTCACCACTGAATAGGAGAAATTCTTTACTCTAATGGCATGAAGTTGCTCAAAAGAAATGATCAACCAGTCTTCTTTTGCTAGGCTGTAGCTTTTGGCTTCTGATTCTAATGATGGTCATCATTCTAATATATTTTAAATAGTGGGAAAAGCTTTTGTTTTTTTTATTGTACACTTATGAATGTGTTTATGATCAAATAATTATGATCAAATGATCAAATAACAATGTAACTGTAACTGAAGTGTAAGTAATTTTAAACTACCTTTGGTACAAAATAAAATAAAATAAAATAAAATAAAATTAAGCAGGCATGGTGGCTTAGTGGTTAACACGTTTGCCTCTCCGTGCTTTGGGGGTTTCCTCTGGGTACTCTGGTTTCCTCCCCCAGTCCAAAGACATGTTGTAGGCTGTACAGAAAATGGAAAGAAAACCTGCTGAACCTGCTGGGCCTGAACACCTCCCTCTGCAACTGGATCCTGGACTTCCTGACTGGGAGACCTCAGTCAGTCTGGATCAGGAGCAGCATCTCCAACACCACCCCACTGAGCACTGGGACCCCCCAGGGCTATGTGCTCAGTGCACTGCTGTTCACTCTGCTGACTCACGACTGTGTAGCAATGCACAGCTTGAGCCATATCATCAAGTTCGCCGATGACACGACCGTGGTAGGTCTCATCAGCAAGAATGACGAGTCAGCATACAGAGAGGAGGTGCAGCGGCTAACGGACTGGTGCAGAGCCAACAACCTGTCTCTGAATGTGAACAAAGCTAAACAGATGGTTGTTCACTTCAAGAGAGCATGGAGCGAACACTCAACGCTGAATATCGATGGCTCCTCTGTGGAGGCAAATACACCAAATTCCGTGGTGTTCACCTAGCAGAGAACCTCACTGGTCCCTCAACACCAGCTCCATAACCAAGAAAGCCTCTTTCCTCATGGAAAGTCTCTCGTCCCTCCATCATAGACATTTACACCACATGCTGCATCCGCAAAAAGCCAAAAAGGCCGGCAAGACTGCGCTTACGGCCAGACCGTGCAACAGTTTCTTCCCCCAAGCCATCAGACTCCTCAATACTCAGAGACTGGACTGACGACACACGCACACACACACACACTCATACTCAGCTGAACACCACCCCACTCCCTTTGCAATTTTTGCACACTCCTGTATTTAATACCTGCATTTTTTGCTGCTACTGTATTCATAAAAATATTGTATATAATTCTTGTCATTACTATACTCTCTACCTGGCTGCTACCCCAATACCTGCTATGTCAATATATGGTATAAGCTTATCTGCCGAATACTATGTCATAGTTGTTACGTTTACATTCACAGCATTTTATTATATTGTTATTCTTTTGCACTACCTGTTACATCTGACACTTTCATACTAGAACTGAGAACTGGTCGACGCTGCACTGTCTCTTACTGTGCATATTGTGCTGTTTTGGTAGTTATTTGGTAGTGCTGTTTGCACATGTTTGCATGTGCACTTTATGTAGAAATATGTAGTCTCTTGTAGGTCTGTGTTGTTTTATGTAGAACCATGGTCCTGGAGGAACGTTGTTTCGTTTCACTATGTACTGTACTAGCTGTATATGGTTGAAATGACAATACAGCCACTTGACTTGACTTGACTTGACTTGGATGAATATAAAATAGTGCATGGGGTGGGGGAGAGGAACACCTGTACATCTGCACATTTATGCAGATATCTAATCACTCTATCATTAGGCTGCAACTCAGTGCATAAAAACATGTAGGCACAGGTCAAGAGCTTCAGTTAATGTTACGATCAAACATCAGAATAGGGGACAAAACATTGATCCAAGTGACTTTGTACAGGGCATGGTTGTTGGTGCCAGACAGGGTGCTTTGAGTATTTCAGAAAGAGCTGATCACCTGGGATTTTCACAGATTACAGTCTCTAGAGTTTACACAGAATGGACATTGAAGTGGCACTTCTACATCAGAAGTAGGGCTGTCAATAGGCTGACTCTCTCCAGCTTATTGGAAAAGGACAACTATTTCACCTCACTGTAATTTGTGGGCTTAGAAATGTGGAATTCTAAAATTCCTATAGATAATACGAAATTATCACATCTGAGCAATTTTTTAATTTAGAGACAATCGATTTTAAATACTTCTTTTTTGTTATTGTATGACCGTACCTGTCATTTCACTCCCTGGCTGAACCTGGAGTGTGAACTCTGCACCAGATCTACCACAGGGTTGACTGTCTCCACCTTACTGAGAAAAATCATCAAGGACAGCAGTCACCAAGGACACTTGCTCTTTCAGCTGCTTCCATCCAGCAGGCGCTACCGGAGCATCTGGGGGCGCACAAATGTCTGGGGATTCAAAAACAGTTATTTTCCCAAAGTAATCAGACTCTTAAACAGTCAGTGACACCATATTGTGCACAGCCATCTTTTCGCACACTACCTTGCACGTTGCACACTTAGTGTGCACACCACCCACCCATATTTATGTATATTTTGTGTATTCTGTGTATTTTTGTATACTGAAAGTTACTTTTTTGCCCTGTTTATATTTTGTATTTGCATTTGTATATATTGTTTAGTAGATAGTAGTAGTTCCAGTATTTGTTAGTGGAGCTATCACAAGAATTTCAATGTGCAGTTTTCCATATGTCAACTACGCAAATGACAAAAGAAAGACTTTGACCTTGACCTTGAGAAAAAGAAGAAAAGGGGAAAAAGGTTATCAGTGTCACACATGGGTGGGCAGATTTTCTAAAACCCACATACATGTACAGTGGATATAAAAATTCTACCCTCCATCCCCGTTAAAATTGCAAGTTTTTCTAATGTAAAGAAATGAAACCAAGATAATACATATCAGATCTTTTTCTGCTTTTAATGTAAAATAGCAACAAAATGTTCAAGTGAAAAACATATACATAGAAATGTTTACCTTTTGCTTGTAATACAGCACTCAGTCTTTCTGGGTAAGTGTGAAGTAATTTAGCACATCTTGATTTGGCAATTTTTTTCTACTCTTCCTTGCAAAAATGTTCCAGCTCTATCAAATTGTGAGGGGATCTCTTATGCACAGCCCTCTTCAAGTCATTCCACAGGTTTTCAATAGGATTTAGATCTGGGCTCTGACTGGGCCATTCCAAAACTTTGATCTTCTTCTTCTGAAGCCATTCCTTTATTAACTGGTATTTGTGATTTGGGTCATTGTCTTCAGCTGTCTAACAGAGGCCTACAGGTTTTGCGCCAAAATAGATTGGTATTTGGAGCCATCCATGATTCCCTCTATATTGCCTAGAGCCCCAATCTCAGCTGAAGAGAAGCAGCCCCATAGCATGATGCTGCCACCACCATGCTTCACTGTGGGTATGATGTTCTTTGGGTCATAAGCTGTCTAGTTTTTGTGCCAAAGATATCTTTTTAGAATTATGCCCAAAAAGTTCTCACTTGGTCTCATCAGACCATAACATATTTTGGCACATGGTTTGGGGTGATTTAGGCAGGCTTGGATGTTTTGGGTTTGTTTATTTTTTTTCATGAGAAAGGGCTTCCATTTGCCCATAACCTATAGCCCATACATGTGAAGAAAAAAAAGAGATTGCTCTCACAAGCAGGGAGCGACCAGTATTTGCCAGATATTCTTGCAGTGCCTTTAATGTTGCTGTAGGTCTCTTGAGAGCCTCCCTGAAAGGTTTTTTGTCTTGTCCTTTCATCTAGTTTGGATGAACATCACTGGTGCTACATTTTCTTCACTTATTGATGATGGCCTTCACAGTGTTCCATGGTACATCTAATGTTTTGACCTTTCAACAGTGAGATCCTGTACATGCTTTGTAAGCTCTTTGCGGACCATGGCTTCAGCAGTCAGACGAAATCAAAAAGATGTCAAGAAAAAAGTTTTTTTCTTTTTCTTAGGGTTAATCAGAATCACTTCATTGATGACAGGTGTATGATAATTACTTTCGAACGAGTTTGAATGTGATTGGTTCATTCTGAGCACAGTCACATGCCCCATTATGTGCACACTTGTGCAGCCATGTAGTAAGTTTATTTATTTATTTATTTACCTTAAAATGTTTCTGTTTGTTTTTTCACCCGAATTTTGTTGGTATCACATTAAAGGAGATCTGACATGATTTATCTTGGTTTCGGTTTTTTTTTCATCACAAAACCCTGCAATTTTAACAGGAGCATGTAGACTAATTATATCCACTGTAGCTACAATAGTAAACCAAATCATTGCATTTCTTTAATGCAAGATCAATATCTTAATACTGAAATATTGTGATTGCACCTTTGTGACACATAGCTTTGTGACATTTAGCGTTTCTTTCTCTCTGTCCTGTTCCTTTAAATTCACTCCTGGTTCTTGGGCTGATAGTGAAGTTTAGGCCTACCTTCTGTCACAGCTAGCTAACTGCTAACTAGCTAACTCGTTACTGATTGTCCATGTTGGCTACTATTTTCAGTTTACATTAAGGTATAGCTGCTAGATAGATAGCTATAGCCTATACAGGGACATGACAAGACTTATGAAACAGCTTCATTTTTATAGTGAGGTTTCTTAGAGTCAATCTTGAAAAATATTCATTGATTCACAACAAATTGTAACAAAAATATGTTCAGCTTAGCCTAATAATGTCAGTCATGCAACCATTTGTGGGTTTTACATGCTAGATAGTGATATTGTGGCTAATACAGGCTAATTAGATAACATTAGCTATTTGTTTGCAGGTCAGACTCCTTGAAGTTTCTTTTAAAATGTCTTAAAATTAAAACTTTATCAACTTGAATCTAACCAAAATTTAGAGAAAGTGGTGTTAATAT
The DNA here is from genome assembly GCA_022758105.1 of Pangasianodon gigas. Lineage (NCBI taxonomy): Eukaryota > Metazoa > Chordata > Actinopteri > Siluriformes > Pangasiidae > Pangasianodon > Pangasianodon gigas. The sequence goes on from CM040482.1 coordinate 12,590,624, forward strand.
GATAGAAATTTTTTTTGCCAAATTTACATTTTAACATGGTGTAACTGGTTTGGGTTGTACAGTTGGAAATAAAACACTTTAATGTCTCCATTAGATAAATATGATGGTGCAAATTTGCCTAACATGCCTAAGTTCATAAAATTAACTTGTGCTTCAACTCTTGCTCTTTTTTTTAAAAAAAAATCAGGATTCAGTAGGATAAAACTGCCTTCCTCTGGCAAAATTCTTATTTTAAAGACCTATGCAAATTGTTACTCTTCTTTATTCCATAAAACCTGCCACTTTTAATTGCAGCCATTTAATATCCTGAGAAAGTGGTTGCTATGGTTTCACTACAACAGATAAGATATTGCAATGAAAAGCCAGGATGTCCAGATGTCCTCTCAGAAAATAGCAAGATAGCACAAATGGCCTTCAAGATATTGACCAGTACCCCAGGGGACAAAAATTAATGGCGAGGTATTAGAAGACTACAATTCAGTTCCTATTACTATATACTGTCTTTGCTATATACTATATACTGTATAAACACTATATATTTAGATCTCATAGTGGCATTTGATACAACTGATCATGGAATTTTAAATAAAAGGCTCAGTCAATGGATTGGAATTTCCAGATCTGCTTTCGACTGGTTTTCATCACACCTATCCAATAGATCGTTTAAGGTATCGATCAGTGGCTTCTCATTCTCAGTGTCATCAATCACTTGTGGAATTCCCCAGGGTTCTATCCTCAGGCCTGTGTTGTTTATTTTATATATGCTACCACATGGTAATATAATCCATGACACAACATCTGTTTCCACTTTTTGCTGATGACACTCATCTTTATCTGTCAGTAAAAAAAAAAACGAGCTGCAAAAGTTGTCCATATTGAAGGACTGTTTGGCTGATGTTAAGAATTAGATGTCCCACAACTTTTTACAACTGAACACAAACAAAAAACTGAAGTCCTTTTCATTGGTCCAGAGAAGTTCTTGAACTTCCCACAGTCCTCCCTTAGTGCTGTCATGCCTTATGCTAGGCCTGCCTCTAGAAATTTTTATCTAAAACAAACCCAGAACACACAGAAGTAATAAGATCATTACATACCATGGAGCATGATTTGAGTTTTGTAAAAAAAATAATAATAATAATAAAAATAAAAAAAATAAAAAATGCATGATGTGCCCTCTTGTTTCTGTGCTATCCACTCACAACAGATTCTGCTCTCATCACTGCCTGTATTTTAGAGAGAGAGAATTGTTGGACTGCATATTGTACTTCTTTCCACTTTCATGCCAGAATTGTTATCTTAGTAAGAGTATTTAAGAACATGCTAACTACCAGCTTACAAATTTTGTAACATATATTGTTGCAGGAAACTGTTGCAATTGTTGCAGTTCTGTGGCTTGATACCATTCAATGCTTTATAAGTCAACAGTAGTATGTTATAATCAATGCAGAATTTTACTGGGAGCCAATGCAGAGTGTATAAGATCAGAGTTAAGTGGACATATTTTCTGATTCTAGTAATGACTCTGCGTCCAGAAAGCAAGGCATTACAATAATCCAACTTAGAGGTAATGAAAACTTGAACTAGTTTCTCTGCATTGTGTAGTGACATTATATTTCTTATCTTAGCAATATTTCTGAGATGAAAAAGGCTATTAGTAATATTATCTACATGAAAGAATGGAGTCAATAATCACACAATGTTCTTTTACTGCTGCACATGCAACTGAAAGGCCATCCAGTGTTACTATGTAATGAGAAAGCTTGCTTCTAGCTGCCTGTGGTCCTAGTAGAATTCCTTCTGTCTTTTCTGAATTAAGTGGGATGAAGTTACTCAGCATCCAGTGCCTTTACACATTCCTCAACTTTATTAAGCTGGTGTCCCTCATCTGGTTTGTTGAAACATATAACTGTGTCGTCAGCATAACAGTGGAAGCTAATACCATGTTTACGAATAACTTTACCCAGAGGTAGCATATATAGAGAAAAGAGCAGTGGCTGGCTGTGCAGTCGGTATGATGTAATTTTTTGTTAAGTAGGTTACTAAAATAAACTTTCTGAGTATTTCTATATTTTTGTTTAGCTCAGGGAGCAAACAGTCTCTATATGGTGGAGCCTGAATGATGACTCAAAGCACTTTAGCCTGCTTGTCTGCCCCCTGGCCTTGGATCTGGATTGTCACAGATTAACTAGGCTTGTTCTGAGACCATGAGCTATGCTGCAAGAAATGAGAGCAGCACCTTCCCGAGTGGGATGGATACCGTCTCACCCAAACAGGTCAGCCTTGCCCTCAAAACTACTCCAATTATCAATAAAACCCAGATTGCTTTTGAAGCACCACCTGGACATCCAGCAGTTCAGCGACCATAACCTGCTGTAAGCTACATTGCCATGCTGCAATGGGGCCAGAGCATATTACTGTATCGGACATCGCCTTTGCTAATTTGCACACCTCTGCAATGTTACTCTCAGTAACCTCTGACTGACAAAGGCATATATCATTAGCTCCTACGTGAAAACCTATGAAAACCTTTGAAAACCTGTGCTTGCCCAAGACCCTAAGATTACCTGCTATGTCCAGTGCCCTGGCTCCCGGTATACACCTGACTAGTGCTGCTAGTGCGCCTAAAGGCCTAGCTAATTTCACGTGCCTTAAGATAGAGTCTCCTATAACCAGAGCTCTTTCAGGCTTCTCAGCAGGTGCTCCACTGAAGACAGTAAACCTGTTAGACACGTGAAGCAGGGAGGAGTGGTTCTTCCGTGGGCAAGCCTTAGTGTTAGCTTTGGTTTTGTGATTATGCCACCAAACTGTCGCCCATTCAACCCACTGTGAGGGCTCTAATGCCTAAGGCATCCATATTTTCCCCTACATTAACTATGCTGCTCTCACTCTCACTAACTTTATCTAGCATCTGGATGGGCACCTCTAATCCTTCATTTTTCTCCATCAGAGAGCTAACTAATACACTTATAACAAATAATGCTACTATTAACAATGAAAAAAGAATGACTAAACATCCTGCACTCAACACACAGAACTTCAGTCGAAGCTTTACTGAGATGATTACAGGCAGATCCGACATAGATGGCCTGCGCTTGCTGTATTTAGACGAAAAAACAAAAATGTTCTTTGAGAAGATGAAAAGGGGCAGAAGGGAAAAGTGAAAAATACAACAATAGAAAACAATTTTGCAAAATTATTGACCAAAAAAGGGGAAAACATTGTGTAGTTTAAACATTGACACAAGCAAAAAACTCTGGGCAAACGATTCGAAAGCAAGAACTACATCACAGCAGATGAAATTTGGATGCAATATGTCTAATAAGAAGGGCTTCCAAACCTACTAGCATTGATGTCTCATCGAATCTTCAATTTGGAAGCTGTTACATGTTCTCGTTTCCGTGACCCTAACCGTAGTCCCCAAGCCAATGGGTGTTCAAATATTTGTAAAATGATTAAAGTAGTCTACAGAAAAAAAAGATTGGCTCACAAAGATATTGGCATTTGATGTATGCTAGAATGATGAGTTTGTAATCTTTACATTCTCTTATTTTATGTAACCCTAACCCTAGCCCCAGCCCCTATGCCTAAATGTGTAATACATGCAAATATCTCTAAAAATCATTAGAGTAGTCTATGCAAACTATGCAAAAAAATAGTCTATGCAAAAAAATTGGCTTACAAACATATCAGCATTGATATTTGATAGAATAATATGTTTGGAAGCTGTATGTCCACTGGTTTCCGTAACCCTAACCACAGCCCCTAAGCCCATAGTATATGCAAATATTTGAAAAAATGATTAAAGATTAAAGATGGTTGAAGATCATTGGGCTTGCTGGGGATGGTGCCACTTAGGGGCTGTGGAGATGGCTTGGGGATCTCATATGGGCAGTTGCACTGTGATGGCTTGGGACTGCGGTTGCCGCGAGCAGTTTTGCACTCAGATCTCCAACAATGGACAGTGGAGAGGTTCAACAAACCAGCCTTCATGTGAAAACTGTAATTGAAAACTTACTGGTTGCACAATTGCACTATTGTCCATGTGGTACACAGTTACCGAAAGGATTTATTTATAATTGCAGTATCTGATATCACCCAGATGAGGATGGGTTCCCTGTTGAGTCTGGTTCCTCTCAAGGTTTCTTCCTCATATCGTCTCAGGGAGTTTTTCCTCACCACCAACGCCTCTGGCTTGCTCATTTGAGATAAATTCACATATTTACAATTTATTCTGATTTTATTTAATTTGAATGTATTTATTTCTGTAAAGCTGCTTTGTGACAATGTCCACTGTTAAAAGCACTATACAAATAAAATTTAATTAATTAAAAAATTTATAAAATTTAATTAAAGTATAGTCTACACATAAAAAGACTGGTTTCCAGACTTTTTGGTAGTGTTATTTGATAGAATCTCAAATTTGATTTGAAACTCAGGACTCTGAGTTATAATATTCTCAGAATAGTCTCAGGACAACACACTGTGGTGATGATGATGATGATGATAGACTCAGGACAATACGCTCTTATGGTGATAGCCTCAAAAGGCTGCTTAACCTTAAAAAACAGAATTAAGAATGACTACAGGGATGTAGTCTGTGGTATTTATCAGTGAGTGTAACTAAAAATAACTGTTAATGTAATTATGGATGACATGAAAATGCAGAAAACATTTCAAGTAAAATGTATGAAATGTATGACATCCCAACAAAACCTCAGGCGAGCAGAGTTCAGATTTAGCCCATCAGTCCAAAATAATGAAGCCTAGTTTAAAAAGTCTAAAAAAACACACATCTATCATATGGCTGACCTGGCACACTAGACACTCCAATGCCCCTATAGAACATTTCTTATATGAAAGAAGGAATCATCAGGCTAGCAAATACATCAACACATTCAATGTTTTTGTATGGTATGAATTACATGCAATTATCCGGTAATCTGGTCTATATTCGGGTTGCAGCCATATTGCGAATATGATGTTTATAAGCATACATGCATAGGAACATTCCTGTATGAATAATAATAAATACTTGTTTATACAGCCTACCACATTCCAAGGTAAGTGCCACTTTGTTGGGTTCTGGTGCAGTGTGCAGCCATGTTGACATCAGTCCCTAAACGGGGAAGGAACCGATAGTTGAGAGACTCCCTGTTTTTTCTTCAGCAGCTGTTATCTGCAAAACCGCAAAGGAGGGGAAACCGTTCCCACCCGGTTTAGGCCCGATGACTATTTTCGCACGTAGGTGAACATGACGTCGGCAGAACAAACTGTTCCAGTCACGTTCAGGGTCTCACTTTCTGGCTGTTTCTAGAGGACCTGATCCTACAGAGATGACAAGTGGACACGCATTAAAGCAAAGCTCAAAAGGGGCAGCTTGTTTCTGCCTGGTTTCGAACCAGGGACCTTTCGCGTGTTAGGCGAACGTGATAACCACTACACTACAGAAACCATGCATGAGAGCTTCGGCCACTCATTTTGAGGTTGTTCCTAAAGGCACGGCTGCTGCAGAGCTCTGGACACTTATTCATTGCAAAGTTCAAACAACAAAGCTTGTTTGCGCCTGGTTTCGAGCCAGGGACCTTTCGCCTGTGAGGCAAACGTGACGACACTACAAAAACCCCAACAAGCCTGCCAGTTTGCTGGTGCCTGTGGTC